>SJYC01022516.1:0-62668 GCA_006408675.1 Madoqua kirkii | reverse complement strand
GGGAGGGGGCTTCAGCATGGGGAGATCGTGTACACCTGTGGCTGATTCATGTCAATGTATGGCAAAACCAATACAGTACTGTAAAACAGAATAAAGTATTAAATTAAAAAAATTAAATTAAAAAAATAAATTAAAAAAATGCCAACACATCTTCATTTTATAAGAGTGGGGCTGTTATTTTTATTTTTCACAGCCCTCCGTGTTTCTGCATTGAGAACATTTAAGATAAAGTGAAGGACAGTGGTTTCTCCATCTTTGGCAGTTTGCATTGCCGACAGAGCCTGGACTTGTGCTTGGGAAGGGGGGCCCTCTGCGCTCAGAAAATCTTCTCAGGGACTTGCTGCCACAGGGCACTCCCTCCTGTTCCCACAGCTGCACAGAGAATCCGTGACACCTGAGAAGTGCCAATGCAGATTCCACCTTGAGATTCTGGGTGGATCCATCCCGAGTGAGAGGAAGGTCGTCCCCGGGGAATGGGAAGCCACTGAAACCTGCATCCAGTCCAAGACTGTGGTGAAAATGGCCTAAAACAGTGGTGCTCCATGCACCGTCCTTAACCCAGGAGCAGAAGTGTCACCCAGGAAGTTGCTAGAACTGTTGGCTCTTGGGCCCCACCACGGACTCACTGAATCAACCCTCTGGTGGTGGCACCCACTCTAGCTGGAGAACCGCTGGTCCTGCCTTTGTGCAGGGTACTAGGCTTCTTACCAGCTCCGGGGTGGCTCTCCATGCAGAGAAGGCTGTGGACCACCACAGCCTTCTCTCCTTTGACACACAAGCACATAAGCCAGTTCACAACACCTGGACACAAGTTACATCTTCTTCTAAAGAGCATGGCCACTCACAAGCAAATCCACTGTCACCGACGAGCCATAGTAAACCTTGGGAGTGTGTGGAAGCAGCATGTGCTCACTCTGGGTCGTGTTTTAATCTAAATGTATTAATATTGTTCAAATGTGCGACTGCTCTAGGTCTGACCTGTCAAGGTCAGAAGTTAGAGAAGAGCGGAAATACTCATCAGCTCTCCTCATTGCCCTACAAGAGCTGGTATCATTTTCAGAAATGATTCTAGGATTGATTCTCCCAGAGAGAGAGAGGGTGCTGGTCAATGAGTTATTTCCTCTGGGAACTTCTACCCATGACCCTGTTATTCATGTCAACTCAAGTAAACCACTTTGAATACTTAGTTAAATCAGCTAAAATTTAAAACAGAGACATTTCCAGCATGATGGACTTTTTTTTTTTTTCACCAAGTTTAATATTAATATTGCAGTTGTCCCCCAGCATGTTTTCAGCTTCAAAACTTACCTTTCTGGGTTCCAGTTGTAGGTTTTAGTTTCAAGACTCAGACTGTTCCAGGGCCCCTTCCCTTGAATGGTGATGGGAAAATGTAGTGAGGGACCTGTGGGTCCCCTCTTGAGCTGCTCAGACTGGGCTGGGCCACAGGCCCATAGACACAGACACAAGCCCCTGGGCCCCTTGGCCAGGCTGCATCCTCCAGGACATGGCTCTCAGGAGCATCAGGCCCCACATCAGAATCCTTGGGAGAACTTTAAAAAGCACCCAGTGATGTCCAGCCATGCAGATCCATTGGCCCCAGGAAGAAGGATGCAGAAAGGGCTTTGTCAGTGGTCATGATGCCGCTAGGTTTGCAAACTGCTCCATCGCCAAGCCCTCCCCAGACCTCGCCACTCTCCTTGCCTCAGCCATCCCTGCCTGAGGTGGCCAATGTGTTCCAGTGGGGAGGGGTTTTGATTTCTGTCACCAGAATGTTCACTGTACATATTTGCCTCCTAACAGCGTCCCCATGCTTTGCTCTTTCAGATGGGTATGCATTTTCTCAGGTAGAACGAGCTGTGATTTCTCAGGAAGAACTAGTCCGATCTTACGACACCACCAAAAGCAAACCCCAGAGGACTTTTTCTTCTGCCACCTTTGAGTAAGAGCTGGGTCCCCGAGTCCTACCCTTTTGTGTCCGTTCTGGAGACAACTGCAAGGATCCAATGCTCCTCGACACTCCTCCTGTGACTCTGTGACTCCTCCTCCCTCCCGTGACTCTGGCCAGTTTGTTATTTCTATATTGATTAAATCACTATCCTTGGGTATAAATGATGGGGAACCCTATATGCTTTTTCTTAATTTGTCTTCAATGTTTTACTTTACTTATTTATTTTTCCTGTAGCTGTGAGATGATGTATCAGTTGAGTCTGAAGTAGAAAATTACAAAGTATTATGTTTCACCAAAATTTAAACTTTGTTTTGGGGAAAAAAGGTCAAGGATGTGGTGTTGCATAAAAGCTTGTCTTGCTTCATTGAAAGGGGTCATGCAGAAAAGTCACATAGTAAGGGGCACAGGCAGCATATAAAACATTTTTCTAAGCAGAATGTCCTGTCCTGTCGTGTTGGAGTTATGTCTGATGAGTATGAGATGTGCACCATATTCTTGGTTTCCTTGAACTCATGTAACGAGTATAGTGTAGACTGATCCTGAGCCTCAAAACCAGGTGTGCAAGAACAACTGTATCTCATTCTCCCCTGATTCCCCCACACATCAGGGCCAGTAGAAAATTCAACCTCCTTTTTTTTTTTTTTTTTTGGCGCCCTCAGTCACTCTTGTGACTCTGCCTCAGGTGTGTATGAACTCTCCAGGGTTTCAGACGCTGCAAAGCACTGGGATCCTCCATTCTTCTGTCATCTGCCCACAAAGGTCACCATTAAAGACATGTGCTTTCTTTTGGCCTGGCCATTTTATGAGGCTTCTGTGCCAGGGATAGGACATTAGAGCCTTTGGGGATCTGGGACCCCCATGCCCATGGTCTAACATTCCTGTCATAGGGCATACTGTCTACCCAGTACACTCTGAGGGGACAAAGCGATGTCTCTCAGATCTCTCCTTTAGTCCAAGGTAGAGAGCCCCCTTCCTCAAGCCCTGTTCTACCTCTTGACTTTTTTAGAAGTGAAGACCAAGAATTCTTGTAAACTATGTCGATTTTCTGTGCTGCCAAAGACTCTTCTGAGGAAACAAACGGGAAATCCTGAGATTTGTTTGAATGGAAATAAGACAACAAGGAAAATACTGGGAGAAAAGCCCATAAATACCTCAAAAAGTTATCCACAAATATATAAAATGTGGTATGGCCATAATATGGAATGTTATTTGGCTGTAATAAGAATGAAACACATACAAAATGAATAAACCTTAAAAACATTATGCTAAGTTGAAAAAAGCCCATCCTAAGGGGGCTCATGGGCTTCCCTAGTGACTCAATGGTAAAGAATCCACCTGCCAATGCAGGGGACATGGATTCAGTCCCTGGGCCAGGAAGATTCCCTGGAGGAGGGCATGGAAGCCCTCTCCAGTATCCTTGCCTGTGAAATCCCATGGACAGAGGAGCCTGGTGGGCTAAGGTCCGTGGGATCACAAAGAGTCAGACACAACTTAGCGACTAAACAACATCAAGGGGCCATATACAACACGATTCCATCCACAAGAAAGTCATAAGCCAATCTATAGATGTCAAGTAGACTAGTGGTTGTCTAGGGCTGGGGGTGGAGGGGTTGAATGGAAGGTGGGGCGATTGCTCAGGGGCACGATGTGTCTTTAAGGGTGATGAAAACGTTGTACATTTGGATGGTGGTGGTAGTTGCACAATTCTGTAATAGTCAAAATACTGAACTATGCACTTAAGGGTGGATTTTCTGGTATACAAATTATATCTCAATAAAACCATGAAGTTTTAAAATCACCTATTTCAAAAGTGATGAATTCAGAAATTTCAAGTTACCAGGTACATGGCTTTATGTGTTTGCAACAAAAGTTTATTATGCAGATAGTACAGGCTGCACACTTTGCTAGGGGTACCAGCAGGAAACAAGGGAAGCAAGTTGCTTGACACCATGCAAGTTACAGTGTGCTTATTACATACCTACTTTACTGTGATAGCATCTCACCTGTTTCCTGAAAAATATCCTTTCTCCAGCCAGTGAGGCTTACTGAGAAAAGATTTCCTGACTAAAAACCAACCCAGTGATGGACTATCCTTTGTTAATTATTTGGGAAAATGTCTTGTTCCAAAGCTCCTTGTTGAAACCTCATTTCAGGGCAGGAAGCCTTTTTGGGAGGCTTCTTGTGGAAAGGAACTTATTAATATTAAAGACACGCGCGGTCTCTTGCTGGCCTGCTTTTTCCAAGGCTGGTTGCTCAAGCTTTCCGTCCACTGTTGCTGTTTGATTGGTTTCTTAAGAACTAGGACACCAGGTGGTCTGCCCATTTCCTGGAAATACAGGCCAGCCTCAGTTTCAAGCGGCCTCGGGGTTTTGATCCTTTCTGGGGATGTCTGCACTTGGTCCACTACTGATCCACAACCTAGTATTAACAGAATGAAACATAATATTCGCGGGGAAATAAACGATTGTACGCCCACGCTCTGAATTTGGGTTTTGAACCTCTCAAGTTGGCATTTTTGTCTAGTTACCTTAAAGTTTTTACATTTATGAACTGTGCGCAGAGACAGCAGCCACATTCAATACTCTGAAAACCAAAACAAACAAAAATTGAGTAAGAGACCCTTGGACTTCTACAAAATTTTGTTTCTGCAGAACACGAATTCCCTGCACGTTCACCCTAGGGCGCCTCTTTTCTGCACAGGTGGCTAGAGACCCAGGATGCTCTGGGAATCCGGGCTCAAGGAGCGTGCGCAGGTGCTCCAGGTGCGGCACGGGGCGGAGCGTGGGGGTGCGCGCGGGGTGGAGTCCCTGGTGGTTCACTGAGAACCGGCGGGTCTTTCCAGTTCGCAAGGCGAACGCCACACCCGAGGGCGGGAAGCAGGTCTACCGAGGCGCCCCCAAAGTTCAAGCAAAGGGCGCACCCCGACAGCCACACCCTGTCCCAGCTCCTGAAAAGCCACCTAAGTTCGCGGCTCCCTGGACTCTTTTTACCAACCTTGGTCCCTCCAGTCTCACCAGTTGAGTGCGGGACGCCGGGCCGGCCGGGCCTAGGAAGGAGAAGGGGTGACGGACTTCTAAAGGGTCGGGGCTCGAACCGATGCGGGGCGACTTGGGCGCTTGAAGGGCGAGACAGGCCTTCCCTCCTTCTGCGCACCCCCTTGCAGCCACAGGTGAGCAGGTTCTCGGCGGGGCAGCTAGGGGGAGCGGAGACGGAGGTGGGCGTAGGGGTGTGCACAGGTGTGTGTGCTTGTGAGTTCGCCAGAGGGGAGAAGCGCCCCGACACCTCGTTGGGCATCGGATGTCCTCGGACCCAGGGGTGGGTCAGCCGGAGACGGGCCCGTCTTTTCCGAGGTCCAAGCTCGCGGCTGTTCTGCGCGGGGACGGGCAGCTGGGCTTGTTAGAGACTCAGATTCACGGCCTACTCCGCTATTTGCGGAGTTGGAAATTCAGCGTTCCCCGAAGTGTCCGGGGGTTAGCCAACCACACGTACGATGCACTCCGGCCTGCAGGGGAGAAAGCCGGGCGCCCAGCTATGGGTTTTTGCACGCGAGGAGCGCGCGGGGCCTCGGACGCACCTGCTAGCAGATCGTTAGTTTCCTGGCCCCTTAAGCGCCCAGGTCTGGCTGGGCTTCATGTGAGTGGCCAGGACCCAGAAAACCGTGTCAGCGGTGAGTGCTTGGTGCCCAGTTCGGAAAGAGCTTGTACGTGCCTTGGGTCTCTGTCTGGGGTGGCCCTGCTGTTGGAAGCCGCTGGGTTGCATTTGCAGAGGGGAACTCTGAACCCCTGAGCTTTTCAGAGCAGACGAGGGCTTCAAGGAAAGAAGCCTTTGGATTTAGACAGTGGGGATTTCGATCGTGGGAAGCGTCCTGTCGTTCCCTGACGATACAAAAACAATTTGCAGTTCCTCCTTGGTGCAGTTAGTGTGCACAGCTGAAGGTTGTTTTACTCCACATCCTCCACCTTTGACTTGGGAAAAGTAAGGATTGGCTACCGTTTACACCTGCCCCGTATGGAGTGGGCAAAAGTGTTGGGGTCGTGAGGATGTCCTCCCTAGACCAGGAAAACATTAAGCTCAAGGTTGAGGACTTAAAACTTCTAGCTTCAATGGAAGCAAATCCTTCTGATTCTTTGGGTTCACCTAAGTCAAAGGGGGAGTATTATTCAGTAAAGGTATGCTATTAGTTTTCTTCTGCCTTTCAATAGATTCTGTTTGAAAACAGCTGGGTGACCTCATTGCGGTAGGATACCGTTTTGTTGGCTGTGAAGCCTTTGGAAAGTTTTGGGCAGTCACACAAATCCTTCTTTGAAAAGCAGTGCCTTGTGACTTTGGGCAGAGGGAAGCTGGAGGGGTGGAGCAGGTGGAGACTGGAAGTAAGGTGCTCCCCTAGGCTTGTCCCCGAGGGCTGGGTGGGTAAATCCCAGCAGAATCCATCCCAGCACCAGGGAAGCCAGCTTCTCAAAGTGATCCGACCTCCAACCTCCTGCCGATTGTGGTGTTGATTACTTAATGTTGTTGCTGGGAGACCAGTGTCTTGTATCTGTGGGACCTCTTGGATGCTGTGTCATTTGGCCCGGGTCAGTCCAAATTGTGCAAAAACAAACCCTTCCTGGGATATCATGTGTACACCTGTCGTGGTGCTCAGACCTCAGGCTTGAAGAGATGGAGATGTGGCTCTTGAGGTGGCAAGAAAGGAAACTGATTCTATGAGCCCTGTGTTCTGTTTCCTCCTCTCCCCAAAAATCACATGTATGAAAAATACTTTCAGAAACCTGCTGTCTGGCTTTTAGTTTTGTTCATGTTCTCTAGCTATTTGAACTTTTTAAACATCAAATTCCTGAAGCTTCTAGTGTAAGTGGTAACAGCAAATAAATGTAGACCATTTCTCGGCACTCTTCTGATCCCATTATTTTGATTATTTCTCTGAAGGGGGCTTTATTTTCTTCATGGCCCCTTTCTGTTAGTTTGTTTTTATAGCTGCTTGTTTGACTGCCTTAGATCTCAGCTAGGTTAAAGCAACATTCAAAACTCCCAGCTCTACACAGCCGTCAGCAAACACTCAGCCTCCCGTCATTTGTTGTTGTTCAGTTGCTAAGTTGTGTCTCACTCTATGACCCCATGGACTACAGCACACCAGCCTCTTCTGTCGTCCTCTATCTCCTGGTATTTACTCAGATTCATGCGTGTTAATTCATAAAATATCTCATAAGTAAGGATGAAGAATTAAAATTCATTCACTGTTCTAGAAATTGCTCTGAGTCAGGGAAAAATCTACAGAAATCTTTTCCCTTGAAATGATACAAAACTTTTAGAATGCTGCAAGTCAGATGGAAAGAAAGCAGGGGGCAGGAGAGACACTTTTCCCTCTGGTCAGCAGCGCTTTCCCTGATTTAGGAAGAAAGAAGACAGGTCCAATGTTGATGTTTGTAGCTTTTCCACCTACCAGATCTGCGTTTGTTTTGTTCACAGTTTATATATTTTTCTATTCCTCCCTCCCCACGAGCACTGGGTGAAAAACAAATTGGCTGTGTGTTAACAGCAAATCAAACCTCTGGGCTGACAGTGACTATTTGTTTCACATGATTTGCTCCCAGAGCAGCAGCTGAGGCCTAGAAGAACATTCCATCCTGGTCATGCAGCTTCCTTCTACTTCAAGGTATTAGGATGTGTTCAAAGAGTTTTCCACTTCCCTGGTGGCTCAGGCGGTAAAGTGTCTCCCTACAATGCAGAGAAGGCCTGGGTTCAATCCCTGAGTCAGGAAGATCTCCTGGAAAAAGAAATGGCACCCCACTCCAGTATTCTTGCCTGGAAAATCTCATGGATGGAGGAGCCTGGTAGGCTACAGTCCATGGGGTCACAAAGAATCGGACACGACTGAGCAACTTCAGTGTCACTTTAAAGAGGGTTTTAGGGGGGAAAATGATACCTTTGTGCACAGAGTAGGAAATATTTCCTAGAAAGTGCTGACTGGGAAAACAAATGCCAGTAATTCAAACAGACTGCAAGTGGTAGGCATTATATTGTGTTCAGTAATTGTTAAGTAGTTGTTGAGTCACCAAGTTGTGTGTGACTGCAATCCCATGAACTGCAGCACACCAGGCTTCCCTGTTCTTCACCATCTCCTGGCGTTTACTCAAAACTCCTTTCATCCTCTGTTGCTGCCTTCTCATTGTCAAGTTACCTGAATGAATTTATAAAAGGTGCTTTGGAAACAGTAGTAGTCAACATTTTTAACCCCATATACCCAGTGATTAAAATAATGTTCCGGTACCTTCTTGAATGATGTTGAGAAATTTCAAAAGACGTGGTTTGTCTGTTTTTTTCCTATCAAATTTTTTTATTGGTGTATAATTGCTTTATGATCAGTTTCCTCTTCCAAGTAGTCAGTGATCTGAAAACAGTGAATTTTATGCTTGCCCACCTCAGGGATTCAGAGGCCCCTGCCTGCTTTGGTTGGAAGGAATCAGCTTCATGGTGGGTGCAACTAGGATGTATCCTGTGACTAACAGGAGACAAATGTTAGTTTGTGTCTCTTGTCTTTGATCAATCCCCTTGCCCTCTTTAGTTCACCTGTCTAGGCCATCTTCAGATCCTGGTAGTGTTATCACAACGACGTAACCTTGGCAACTCTGCCAGAGATGGTTGAATCCCCCTGCCCCAACCTACCCACATGCCAACCCCCTACCAGGTCTGGCTGGGCTTCATGTGAGTGGCCAGGACCCAGAAAACCGTGTCAGCGGTGAGTGCTTGGTGCCCAGTTCGGAAAGAGCATTGTACGTGCCTTGGGTCTCTGTCTGGGGTGGCCCTGCTGTTGGAAGCCGCTGGGTTGCATTTGCAGAGGGGAACTCTGAACCCCTGAGCTTTTCAGAGCAGACGAGGGCTTCAAGGAAAGAAGCCTTTGGATTTAGACAGTGGGGATTTCGATCGTGGGAAGCGTCCTGTCGTTCCCTGACGATACAAAAACAATTTGCAGTTCCTCCTTGGTGCAGTTAGTGTGCACAGCTGAAGGTTGTTTTACTCCACATCCTCCACCTTTGACTTGGGAAAAGTAAGGATTGGCTACCGTTTACACCTGCCCCGTATGGAGTGGGCAAAAGTGTTGGGGTCGTGAGGATGTCCTCCCTAGACCAGGAAAACATTAAGCTCAAGGTTGAGGACTTAAAACTTCTAGCTTCAATGGAAGCAAATCCTTCTGATTCTTTGGGTTCACCTAAGTCAAAGGGGGAGTATTATTCAGTAAAGGTATGCTATTAGTTTTCTTCTGCCTTTCAATAGATTCTGTTTGAAAACAGCTGGGTGACCTCATTGCGGTAGGATACCGTTTTGTTGGCTGTGAAGCCTTTGGAAAGTTTTGGGCAGTCACACAAATCCTTCTTTGAAAAGCAGTGCCTTGTGACTTTGGGCAGAGGGAAGCTGGAGGGGTGGAGCAGGTGGAGATGGAAGTAAGGTGCTCCCCTAGGCTTGTCCCCGAGGGCTGGGTGGGTAAATCCCAGCAGAATCCATCCCAGCACCAGGGAAGCCAGCTTCTCAAAGTGATCCGACCTCCAACCTCCTGCCGATTGTGGTGTTGATTACTTAATGTTGTTGCTGGGAGACCAGTGTCTTGTATCTGTGGGACCTCTTGGATGCTGTGTCATTTGGCCCGGGTCAGTCCAAATTGTGCAAAAACAAACCCTTCCTGGGATATCATGTGTACACCTGCCGTGGTGCTCAGACCTCAGGCTTGAAGAGATGGAGATGTGGCTCTTGAGGTGGCAAGAAAGGAAACTGATTCTATGAGCCCTGTGTTCTGTTTCCTCCTCTCCCCAAAAATCACATGTATGAAAAATACTTTCAGAAACCTGCTGTCTGGCTTTTAGTTTTGTTCATGTTCTCTAGCTATTTGAACTTTTTAAACATCAAATTCCTGAAGCTTCTAGTGTAAGTGGTAACAGCAAATAAATGTAGACCATTTCTCGGCACTCTTCTGATCCCATTATTTTGATTATTTCTCTGAAGGGGGCTTTATTTTCTTCATGGCCCCTTTCTGTTAGTTTGTTTTTATAGCTGCTTGTTTGACTGCCTTAGATCTCAGCTAGGTTAAAGCAACATTCAAAACTCCCAGCTCTACACAGCCGTCAGCAAACACTCAGCCTCCCGTCATTTGTTGTTGTTCAGTTGCTAAGTTGTGTCTCACTCTATGACCCCATGGACTACAGCACACCAGCCTCTTCTGTCGTCCTCTATCTCCTGGTATTTACTCAGATTCATGCGTGTTAATTCATAAAATATCTCATAAGTAAGGATGAAGAATTAAAATTCATTCACTGTTCTAGAAATTGCTCTGAGTCAGGGAAAAATCTACAGAAATCTTTTCCCTTGAAATGATACAAAACTTTTAGAATGCTGCAAGTCAGATGGAAAGAAAGCAGGGGGCAGGAGAGACACTTTTCCCTCTGGTCAGCAGCGCTTTCCCTGATTTAGGAAGAAAGAAGACAGGTCCAATGTTGATGTTTGTAGCTTTTCCACCTACCAGATCTGCGTTTGTTTTGTTCACAGTTTATATATTTTTCTATTCCTCCCTCCCCACGAGCACTGGGTGAAAAACAAATTGGCTGTGTGTTAACAGCAAATCAAACCTCTGGGCTGACAGTGACTATTTGTTTCACATGATTTGCTCCCAGAGCAGCAGCTGAGGCCTAGAAGAACATTCCATCCTGGTCATGCAGCTTCCTTCTACTTCAAGGTATTAGGATGTGTTCAAAGAGTTTTCCACTTCCCTGGTGGCTCAGGCGGTAAAGTGTCTCCCTACAATGCAGAGAAGGCCTGGGTTCAATCCCTGAGTCAGGAAGATCTCCTGGAAAAAGAAATGGCACCCCACTCCAGTATTCTTGCCTGGAAAATCTCATGGATGGAGGAGCCTGGTAGGCTACAGTCCATGGGGTCGCAAAGAGTCGGACACGACTGAGCAACTTCAGTGTCACTTTAAAGAGGGTTTTAGGGGGGAAAATGATACCTTTGTGCACAGAGTAGGAAATATTTCCTAGAAAGTGCTGACTGGGAAAACAAATGCCAGTAATTCAAACAGACTGCAAGTGGTAGGCATTATATTGTGTTCAGTAATTGTTAAGTAGTTGTTGAGTCACCAAGTTGTGTGTGACTGCAATCCCATGAACTGCAGCACACCAGGCTTCCCTGTTCTTCACCATCTCCTGGCGTTTACTCAAAACTCCTTTCATCCTCTGTTGCTGCCTTCTCATTGTCAAGTTACCTGAATGAATTATAAAAGGTGCTTTGGAAACAGTAGTAGTCAACATTTTTAACCCCATATACCCAGTGATTAAAATAATGTTCCGGTACCTTCTTGAATGATGTTGAGAAATTTCAAAAGACGTGGTTTGTCTGTTTTTTTCCTATCAAATTTTTTTATTGGTGTATAATTGCTTTATGATCAGTTTCCTCTTCCAAGTAGTCAGTGATCTGAAAACAGTGAATTTTATGCTTGCCCACCTCAGGGATTCAGAGGCCCCTGCCTGGTTTGGTTGGAAGGAATCAGCTTCATGGTGGGTGCAACTAGGATGTATCCTGTGACTAACAGGAGACAAATGTTAGTTTGTGTCTCTTGTCTTTGATCAATCCCCTTGCCCTCTTTAGTTCACCTGTCTAGGCCATCTTCAGATCCTGATAGTGTTATCACAACGACGTAACCTTGGCAACTCTGCCAGAGATGGTTGAATCCCCCTGCCCCAACCTACCCACATGCCAACCCCCTGTAGAATCCACCTGCCTGACCTCTCCTCCCTGTTTGGGGCTCCAGTACCTCTCCAAGGGCTTATCCGGTCAAGATGCCCTACTGTCCGTTTTTGGACCTGTGTGTCTTTGCAGAGGCTCCAGTCCCACCTGAAATGCACCATCTCTTTCCTTCACCCAACGTAGATGTCTCCCTCCAGTCTCCTCTGAGCTTTGCTTGGACCTGTTTTAACATCACACACCTTGTCTCCATCCTGTGGACTAAGAGTCTCTTCACTCACATTTCCAGGGCTGCAAGCGTGTTGTCCATTTGGTAGATGCTTAGTAAACACTTGCTGGATAAATAGACTTCTGGCCAGGTCCAGGGCTGAACTTTTCTGCAGGTTTAGTTTGGGTTCTCTGGCCATGAGTGGTCCATAAACTGGACTTTTAAAACTCATGGAAGGCAGAGGAGGGGGGAAAAAATCCAGGTCTGAGTAATCACTTGAACCATTATCTTTATTGTGTCAGGCACTTTTGGTTTCCATCCTGTATTTCAGACAGTTCCCGAATGCCTGTAGTCAGCTTGCCCTGGCCGAGCATTCAGCAAGGAGCCCACCTTCCGTCGCATCTGTAGTGGCTGCTTCTCGTCTTCTAATCCCACAGTCTCTTGAATCCCAACCAGCTGAATTTCTCCATACTGATTTCAGAAATAGCTTTATCACAGTTAACCAGAAGTTAGGCTATTCCAACAAAAACACGTTTCTTCTACTGGGTGTGCCATTCTTTAACTTGGAGGGAAAGTTTTTTACCATTTTCCTGTACCTAACACAGTTCCCTTCCTCTGTCACACATGCTTATGCTGTTTTAAAATAGCAGCGCAGCTGCCAGTAGAGACTCTTGGGGGAATTTTTAAGGCCACTAATCAGTTTCACAGCTGGAGGCAAAGCATGTTGCTGGGGAATATTTTTCGCATGACACACCAGGTGCTTTGACCTTGTTGGGGAAGCCAGAGGGTTAAGCCTGAGGAGTAGGGGGAGCAAGGGCTGACTGAAGAGACCACCAGAGGCCCGGCTCCTTCCCCTGACCCCTGCACGGTGCAGAAACTGAGCCAGGCACCAGGGGGATCCCAAGTCCTCCAGGAGCCTCTGAGGGCATAGAGCTGGGGCCGTGGGGACCCCACGACCAAGCCCTCCCAGAGTCTCTGGAAGTGCTGGGAAGGTCAGAGCTGTCAGTTCCCCCTCTGAACTGCGCACAAGCCCCCGACTTAAAATGTTTGCAGAAGGAAAGTCCTCCTTGAAAGATACCTCCTTCTACCAATGTTGCTCAGCCTCCAGGGGCATCAGAACCTTGGAGGGTTCCTTGGAACATGGACTGCTGGGCTTCAGTCCAGACTGCTGTCTCCAAGGGCCCAAGAATCTGCACTTCTGACCCATTCCCAGGAGACTGGAAACCACTGTTGGGACTTCTTTTCTATCCAATCAGTTTAGTTTCTTTCACTCAACTGTTTACTCACAAGAGAGTTTATTTCCCCCAGGCAAGCAAGGTGCATGTGGTGAACCGAGCGGATGAAGAGAGCAGAGCAGTGGTTACCAGAGGCACCTGTCGGGAGAGGCGGCGACCGGCACAGAGGGTCAGTTGTCTGGTGACTATGGAAACAAACGTTTTGGTGATGAGCATGTTGTAGGGAATACAGAGACACAGGATGCTCTGGGAATCCAGGTGCAAAACTTAACTCGCAACTCCCAAGCTGTACATCTTTTTAGTTGACGGTTTGGTGGACCATGAAGGGACCCAGAGTGGACTTCCCTCTTTCACCTGAATTCCACGAGGAACTAGAGCTTTGGTACCAGCAGCGGTCCCTTGCACCCATTCGCCTTCTTGGGGAATCCAGACGAATTTGGTAAATCTCTCCTGGTTCTCGACTCTCCCGTATTGGTTGATATTCTGAGTTTTATTTGGCGGTGGAGCAGATTAGCTGCCCCTTCCCAGTTGGAAAGATATTGGCGGGGGTGGGGTGGGGCTCGGGTGAAATATCCGGGGCATACCCACTCATGGGCTCGACACTGAGTGGGGCTCAGTTGGAAGATCCTGAGAAATTCCCACCTAGTCAAAAGATACTGGGTGGGAGGCTGGGTGAAAAGACCCAGCAGAATACCCAGCCAGTGGAAAGGTACTGGTTGGGGGCCTTAACTGAAAGAAATTGAGGCATACCCAGGGCTCAGCTGAAAAGATACTGAGGTCACTCCATTGTAGGGGACTGAATGATCTTGGCTGAGTGCATAGGTAGGAGGCTGATCTGACCCTTCTCCGCAGTTCAGCTGTCTTTATAGAATTTGTTGGGATAAAAGTGAGGAAAATACATGAGAGCTTTGCTCCGAAGAGAAGGGACAAGACTCCTCCTGGCCGGTTACAGTTTCCTCAGGTGGCTGAGAAATTGACTGCAGTAGTGGAGGCCTAGTCCTCATACCATGCCGTGGTCACACAGGAAAACCCACTCATTAATTAAAATACTTGTTCGTCCAGGGGTCGCACTTAAGAACTGGCCATTCAGAGACCGGAGCAGCCATGGTGGTCTTAGATTGCTGGAGGCAGAGCCCAAGACACACAAGAGGGCTGAGATGACGCCAGGGTGACTCCTAGAAGAGTTCAGCTCACAAGCAGCACACGGGCCCACTACAAAGGTTCACTAGGGATTTTTCATCCCTGACAAGTTCAGCTTAAAATGGGAAATAGAATCTCACAAAATCAAAAAGGAGGGGCGTCAGAAAGCCAACCTCCGACTAACACCCCGGCCAAATTCATGTACAGTATGTACAGAGCTCATGCTTGCAAGTACTTAGTTAATTGGGGATTTTATACTAAAGGAGACCCTAACTTAAAATGGCCAAATTGGGGTTCTTTCTGTATTCCAAAATTGGTATTTTGCTTGCACAACTGGTAAAAGCTGTCCATAAGATCAAACAGACTGAATGGAATGCTTACTTTGAGTGGTATCTAGAAGCTTCTAAAAGAGGAAATAATAGAGTAACTTCTTTGCAGGAAACCAACAAAAAATTGCTTGATATGATATCAGAACTAGGAAAAGCCACTACTGCTGTCTCTCCCTTTGCTCTCCTATCTGAACTGCCAGACACTTTGTCCTTCAGCCTCCTTCTGCTCCTCTTTTCCCAGCAAAGGAGGATGAAAAATCAGAAGTGATTATGGCTCCCTTTAAGGAGAAACCTATCACAGGGAGAGGTGACCCATCTTCAGTGTTTACCTTCACATTCTGGACCAGTACAGAACCTAGAGCCCTAGCTAAGGAATTTCCTGATCCCAGTCAGGATCTATTGGGATTTTCTAAGGGATTTGAATTAACCGTCCAGGCCTACAAACCTGGGCTTTCAGATCTATATCAACTAATACAGCTATTAGTTTCTGAAAGTCAAGCAAGGGCATGGAGAAAGCCAGATGGAAACACCCCTTAATGGATTTTGAATCCCACAGTCCACAGGCTCATACTGAATGCAAGGAACTGGCTCAGAAATTACTCGAACTTATCCCAGAGCTTTTTTCAAAGACCAAGGACTAAACAAAAATTCAACAGTGCAAGCAGAGACCAGACGAATCAATTCCAGATTATTATGAGAGATTAGAAAAAACTTTTAAACAATATTTGGGTTTGGTGCCTGAATCATTTTCCAGCCCCCCAAATGATCTCATGCTTAACTCCACCTTTTTAGAAGGTTTAGATGAGGATTTGGCTACTTTGGTCAAAAGACACAATCTAGTTTGGTCTGTGTTGTATACCTAGGGTCTCATTACACTGGCTGACCAACTTTTCAAAACCATTAGAAAAAGGATTATCTACCAAAATCATGAACCTTCAGCTGTGCCAGTTAAGTACTCAAAGCCAGTTGAAGGTCAACCAACCCCCATTTAGTTCTCAACTGAGAGGAAAAGATTTGTTTATACTATGGGAGAACAGGACATCAGAAAATGAAATGTAAGCTAAGGAAAAAAAAAAAGGCTAGAGGGAGAACTGGGTTTAGACCAGAATTCCAAGTTAAACAGGAATAGGGCTGCTCTTCCTAGGGAACATGGGGAGCTTTTCCCCTTCTCCTCTCTAATACTCTGGGAGAAGTAGCAATGATTATAAAAGGAGAAACAATTAAAGCCCTAATAGACCCAGGGACCACTTTTCCAGTTTTAAACCCTACCAAAATTAAAGGTGCTCTCCCTCAGAGTGATCCCTCAGTACAGATGGCAGAGGTTTCTAATGAGCCTGTGAAGGCTCCTAAATCATTACCCTTTGAGTTCTACTTAGGGAAACTTAAGGGAAGACATTCCTTCTGGTAGAAAGTGCTCTTGTTCACTTTATAGATAGAGACCTATTAGAGGTTTACAAAGCCCATATTTCCTTTATTCCTAAGGGAGAAATGTTTCTAGATCTAAAGGACAATCAGATTTCCTTCATATAATGTTTGTGACTCATGATGAGGATCATGCTGAACAAGATAGGTTGCTAGCCTTAGTACCTAAAGAATTATGGGCACTTGATTCTACTGACAACAGATGAACACATTCTGCATCCCCCATCAAAATTACTATAGATAAAGATAAGCCTCTGCCCAATATTCGCCAGTATCCATTAAGGCAGCAGCCCATAGAAGGAGTAAAGCCTTCAGCTTACATCAAGAAAGGGCTTTGCACAAGCCTTTGTAACACTCTCATTTTGCCAGTTAGAAAACCAAATGGCAAGGGCCGGAGATTTGTACAGGATCTGGCATCTATCAATGCTATTATTATCCCTCGACATTCTGTAGTGCCAGACCCCCATACTTTAGTGTTGTGCATTCCTAAAGGCAGTAATTTCTTTTCTGTGATAGATCTCTGCAGTGCAGTTTTTAGTATCCCTGTACACCCTGATGATTAGTATCTTTTTGCCTTTACTTGGAGTGAATGGCAATATACGTGGACTGTAATCCAGAAGGATATACTGAAAGCCTCACTTCTCCCAGATATTGAAAGCTGATCTAGATGACCTGGACTTCCCTCATAAGTCTGTGTTGATGCAATATGTAGATGTTTTGCTGCTGTGTTCAAAGTGTTTGACAAACAGCCAGCAAGACACCTTGTATTTACTCCAGAAACTAACCTTAAAGGGACATAAAGTGTTGAAAGAAAAATTGCAGTTCTGTAAGGCTGGTGTAAAATATTTAGGACATAGGGTGGTGACCCAAAGACAAAAGAGCAGAGAAAACCAAGGAGGGCTTTGGAATGCAGGAACAGAAAAACCAGACCCTTATTGTCCTTACCTCCCCCATGTTGTAACTATTAATGGAACAGTATAACCTGTCTCCCCTCCTACCTCATAGGGAGAAGGTATTTGTCCTACTCTTCCCCTACCCAGTATACATGCCTCATCCAATCAGCAAAGGACCCACAAGACCTCTGCCCCACTCCTTGTACCCTGGGTATAAAAGTGGACTAAGGAATCCCTGTTCAACCTTGGTTTTCCCTTGGGCTGGCCCACTGTTCTAGCAGCGTCTTCCACTCTAATAAACTTTATTTCCCTCTCATTCTATCTCATGTCTGGAAATTCTTTTCCAACCTGTGCCTGGACCATGATACATAGGATCTCTAAGGAAGGGATTGATCTGGATAGAGTGAAGGGCATTTCTGGCCTTCCCTGCCCCAAAGACAAAAAAGACAACTAAGGGGATTTTTAGGACTTGCAGGCTACTGTAGAAACTGGATTCTAAATTTTTCTTTAATTGCTCAACCATTATAACCTACTCAATCAGGACCAACCTGAACCACTTTGCTGGAATGCAGAACATTCTGAGGCCACAGAGACCTAAAAAAAACTTCTGGCCAAGGCCCCAGCCATGGGGCATCCAAATAATGATCTACCCTTCTTCCTCTTGGCTCATGAAAATAAGGGAACTGCACTAAGAGTACTAACTCAACAACGTGGTGGTTCCTACCAGCCCATAGGGTATTATGCCAACAGCTAGATTCAGTAGCCAGAGGCCTCCCCCTTGCGTCCAGGGAAGGCTATGTCAGATAACAGGAGAGACAGTCATGAGTCACTATCTTTGCTCCTCATTCTGTACAAGCCTTACTAAATTCTCATCACACACATCACTCAACAAGTAGACTAACTTCCCAAGGGATTGTCTTGCTCTCGCCAAATAAGACTATTCACAGGAGCTTAACTCAGCCACCTTGCTGCTGGAAAGATCAGGTGTCGAAAGATGAAAAACATGGTTGTATTGTCTTTAACTGACAATCTTTTATCCCCCAGGATTGACCTCCAAGAAAGCCCTATAGATAATCCTGATTTTATATTATTCACCGATGGGTCATATTTGTGAGGACCTCATGGGAAATACCAAGCTGGTTATGCTGTTGTTTCTCCAGTATCCTTGAGAATGGTCCCTTACCTGATGTCTCTTCTGCCCAAGAGCCAAATTAATAGCGTTAACCAGAGCCTGCCAAGTGGCAAAACAGAAATCTGCTCATATTTATTCCAACAGCCGTTACACATTTGGGGTGGCACATGATTTTGGCATGCTTTGGAAACAAAGAGGATTTTTAACATCTGCAGGGCAACCTATTAGAAATGGGGACAAGTTGCAGAATTATTGGATGCAATTCTGCTACCAAGCGCATTAGCTATCATTAAGGTATCAGGTCATTCAAAGGCTGACACTGCAGAAGCTAAAGGGAACTCTTTAGCAGATCACACCGCCAAAACAGCAGCTCTGCAAAATGATAACAACAGCTTATTTCCCTTTCAGCTTCCTAGTAATCTTACTAACACCCTGTTAAATTTTCAGGAAACAGCTCCAAATGGAGGAATAGATACTTAGAAACAAAAAGGAAGAAAGTTTGACTCCAATAAAGGACTGTGCTCCCCCGGTAAAGAATCTGCCTGGGTTCGATCCCTGGATGGGAAAGATCCTCTGGAGAAGGAAATGGCAACCCACTCCAGTATCATTGCCTGGAAAATCTCATGGACAGAGGAGCCTGGTGAGCTGTCCATGGGGTCGCAAAGAGTCGGGCACGACTGGGCAACTAACACTTAACACTGAAGGGCTGTGGATAGGCCCAAATGGAAAGCCTATCCTTCCGTTTGGAGCGCAATACCCCACTTTAAAATATATTCATGAGTTGGCTCACTGAAACCCAGATAAGATGGTACTGTGGGGTAAACAATATTATTGGAAGCCATCTATCACTAGCGCTCAGAAAGTTTATTCTAGGTGCACCATATGTCCAAAATACAACTCAGGAAAGCCATTCCATAGTTCTCAGGGAAACTTTCCACTACCAGCTGGCCCTCTTGAAAGTTGGCAGATCGATTTTATCCAGATGCCCTCCCCCCGCCAAGGTTACCAGTACATACTTGTCATGGTTCGCATGTTTTCACATTGGATTGAGGCATTCCCATGTAGACGGGCCACCGTGCAGTTGGTAGGCAAATCTTAGAGTGACTTCCATTTGGGGAGTCCCTGCAGAAATAACTAGTGATAGGAGAACCCATTTCACCGGACAAACTGTTAAGGAAATTTGCAAAATCTGGCCAATATGCAGCATTTCCATTGCGCTTACCATCCCCAGTCCTCTGGGCTGGTGGAAAGTGCAAATGGAACAATTAAAATTCAGTTGGCTAAAATTGTAGATGCTTATTCCCTACCCCGGCCAAAGGCTCTCCTGTTGGTTCTCCTCAACCTAAGGTCTACTCCCTTTGGGAAGCATCATTTGTTTCTCTTTGAAATTGTCACCGGGGGACCAATGAGACTAGATGCAGGATTGTATGAACCTATATTATTAAAAGAGGATATGTTACATTATCATAAAGGCTTAATCAAATTCCTAAAGGAACATTCTAAACTTGTTTCTGAAGCTCATCATAGTAATCTATCTTTGGATGAAGATAAGGTATCGCATGATCTGCAACCAGGAGATCATGTGTCTTGGAAAAGACATTATATAAAGAATCACTGAAACCCAGACGGAAAGGCCCTCATCAGATACTCTTAACTCATGTGCAGAAAAACTCAAGCAAATTGACTCTTACTTTCATTTTTCCCACTTAAAAGGAGCTCCTGCTCCAGACTGGACTATAGAAAGGGCTACTGATCTCAAACTCACTTTATTTTTTTTTTTAATTTTACTTTATTTTACTTTACAATACTGTATTGGTTTTGCCATACATCAGCATGAATCCACCACGGGTGTACATGAGTTCCCAATCCTGAACCCCCCTCCCACCTCCCTCCCTATACCATCTCTCTGGGTTGCTTTAAAACAATGCTTGAATAGAGGAGCTACACTCACTCCAGGATGAGAAGACGACAACATCAGAGGTAGACAGCTTGCTCAAGATGCTGGACCTGACCCATATGATCATTTATAATGTTTTCCTGACTTCTTGGACCTTTGCATATGAATCAAATGTTTTCGTGGCATGGGTACAATCCTATGCTAATTTAAAAAATCAGTCCAATTCTTGGTTTGTGATCAGTTAACCTGCATTGCTCAACATTCAGAAAACTAAGATCATGGCATCTGGTCCCATCATTTCATGGCAAATAGATGGGGAAACAGTGGAAACAGTGTCAGACTTTATTTTTGGGGGCTCCAAAATCACTGCAGATGGTGACTGCAGCTATGAAATTAAAAGGTGCTTACTCCTTGGAAGGAAAGTTATGACTAACCTAGATGGCATATTCAAAAGCAGAGACATTATTTTGCCAACAAAGGTCCATCTAGTCAAGGCTATGGTTTTTCCAGTAGTCATGTATGAATGTGAGAGTTGGACTGTGAAGAAAGCTGAGCACTGAAGAATTGATTCTTTGGAACTGTGGTGTTGGAGAAGACTCTTGAGAGTCCCTTGGACTGCAAGGAGATCCAACCAGTCCATTCTAAAGGAGATCAGTCCTGAGTGTTCTTTGGAAGGAATGATGCTAAAGCTGAAACTCCAATACTTTGGCCACCTTATGCAAAGGGTTGACTCATTGGAAAAGACCCTGGTGCTGGGAGGGATTGGGGGCAGGAGGAGAAGGGGATGACAGAGGATGAGATGGCTGGATGGCATCAGTGACTCGATGGACGTGAGTTTGAGTGAACTCCGGGAGATGGTGATGGACAGGGAGGCCTGGCGTGCTGCGATTCATGGGGTCGCAAAGAGTCGGACACGACTGAGAGACTGAACTGAACTGAACTGAACCTTCGTCTAGTACTTCTGGGTTGCCTTGGTCTCCCCTTCAAGGCTCTGATTGGATAGCTCTTAGGAAATTTATTTTAAAATAAAGAGAGTTCAACTCTGTTTTGTCTACTACTGATATTACTAGATGGGATCCTCTCAATTGGCCAATTAATAATTCCTGCTCTGAGCCTGGCCATAAATTTAAGTTTTCTGTTAGGATTACTCAAGCTCCTTCAGAGCAACAAGCTAAATCACAATAAAAAACTGTAACCTCTTGTCTATTAAAAGGAAACCTTCCACAATTATGGGATAGATCCATGTAGTTAACACAAGGTTATGGTCATTTAAGTTTAAAAGCTCCTCTATGTTGGGGACAAGTAAACCATACTAAGGATGATCAGCCTAGTAATATCAGTAAACTAGGCTGGTTGCCTTATGAACAATGCCTACATATTATTACCCTTAGAGAGAGTGACTGGTATGGAACTGACTAGGTCAGACGACCAGATATTTGCTGGGTTGCACCTAATGGAACTCAGTGGATTTGTGGTACTAACTTATGGCCTTGGCTTCCATTGGAATGAATAGGAAAGTGTACCCTGGGATTCTCATTTAAGCAAGGTCTTATACATAACAAATTAGAGGTAACTCTAGCCAATCTACCATTGATGTGAGCCTGATGGGTCTAATGGTCTGTATTCCACTGGTATGACCATTTAGCAGCTATTCTTGTGCCTCCAGTAGGATTAGAGGATGTAATTGACCATACTGAAGTCTTAACAGCTTTCACTCAACAAGTTTTAAATGATAGTAAACCAGGCTATTAGCCTGTTGACCTCTGAGGTCTCTATGATGAGAAAGAACGTGCTATAAAACCGCATGACCCTTGACATACTTATAGCATCTCAGGGAGGCACCTGTGCCCTAATTCAAACTGAATGTTGTGTTTTTACACCTGATGAATCCTCTAATATAACACATTTGATGACCATATGAAAAATTAGATTTATGCTTTAGGTGACCCACTCCCTAGTCTTGATGATCTTTTAAAATACTGGTTTGGTGTGAGATGCTCATGGCTAAAATATTTACTTATAATTTCACTAATGTTATTAACTATTGTATTTTGCCTGTTTTACAATATTATTGTTTCTTGTATTACCAAGTGTATGACCAAGCTTACAACCAGATTAATGATGATTAGACTTGGAGCAATTGATCAAATATATAGCTCCATTTGTGATTAATGATTGTAGCCTAGGAGGCAGCACCTCAGATAGCTCCAGAGACTGCTCCAAAGAGGTAGTAGGAGAAGGTCAATATATAGGATTTTGGGGAAGGGGGGAGCTCAGTACCATTAAGCATTCCTAGATATGGGAAGATGCAATGATAGGGAATACTTTCCTGGATCATAACTAGAAGACAGGTGTCTAGAGAACTTTAACTGTGAAGACCAAGCCCAGTAATAGCACATTGAGTGGCTTATCAGCTAAACCCTTCTTCAGAACTGGAAACAGCCTCCCCAGCAACGTGGGACAAAATGGTCATGAAATGCCCCTCAAAGTATGGTTGGATATGTGACCACAGGGGGCTGTGTCAACTACAAATTGGCACGTGCCAAGATCGTTGCTGATGACTGTTCAAAGAGGGCATTCGCCATCTGCCTCTGCAGAGACCAAACTCTGCACTGTTGCATCTGTTGACCTTCAACACCTCCTGAGGGAGCTCAGGGTGGAGTAAGGCACTCTGTGCTCCAGGAAATCTGGCCAGACAGGTCTTTAGATTGATGTTTTAAGAACAGATTTTATGATCTCAATCCTTGCATCTCCTCATATCTAGAAAAGCAATAAATCCCTTCCTGGTGAGATCAGATCCTTGAGAATGGCAGAAAACTTTTTGTAAAAGGAATTCTTAATGGTACTGAACTCCCCCCTTCACCAAAATTCTATATATTGACCTTCCCCTACTACCTCTTTGGAGCAGTCTCCAGAGCTATCTGAGGTGCTGCTTCTGGGCTGTAGTCCTCATTTTGCCCCCAAATAAAACTTAACTCATGACTCTCAAGTTGTACATCTTTTTAGTCAACAGCTGGGAGAAATATCAATAACTTCAGGTATGTAAATGACACTACCCTTATGGCAGAAAGCAAAGAAGAACTACAGAGCCTCTTGATGAAAGCAAAGAAGAGAGTGAAAAAGTTGGCTTAAAACTCAGCATTCAGAAAACTAAGATCATGGCATCTGGTCCCCTTACTTCATGGCAGATAGATAGGGAAACAATGGAAACAATGAGAGACTTTATTTTGGGGAGGGCTCCAACTGCAGATGGTGACTGCAGCCATGAAATTAAAAGATGCTTGCTCCTTGGAAGAAAAGTTATGATTAACTTAGACAGCATATTAAAAAGCAGATTACTTTGCCAATAAGGGTCCATCTAGTCAAAGCTATGGTTTTTCCAGTAGTTATGCATGGATGTGAGAGTTGGACAATAAAGAAAGCTGAATACTGAAGAATTGATGCTTTTGAACTGTGGTGTTGGAGAAGACTCTTGAGAGTCCTTTGGATTACAAGGGGATCCAGCCAGTCCATCCTAAAGGGAATTAGTCCTGAATATTTACTGAAAGGACTGATGCTGAAACTCCAATACTTTGGCCACCAATGCGAAGAACTGACTCCTTGGAAATGACTCTGATACTGGGAAAGACTGAAGGCAGGAGGAGAAGGGGACGACAGAGGATGAGATGGTTGGATGGCATCACCAACTTGATCGACATGAGTTTGAGTAGGCTCTGGGAGTTGGTGATGGACAGGGAGGCCTGGTGTGCTGCAGTGAAAAAGTTGGCTTAAAACTCAGCATTCAGAAAACTAAGATCATGGCATCTGGTCCCCTTACTTCATGGCAGATAGATAGGGAAACAATGGAAACAATGAGAGACTTTATTTTGGGGAGGGCTCCAACTGCAGATGGTGACTGCAGCCATGAAATTAAAAGATGCTTGCTCCTTGGAAGAAAAGTTATGATTAACTTAGACAGCATATTAAAAAGCAGATTACTTTGCCAATAAGGGTCCATCTAGTCAAAGCTATGGTTTTTCCAGTAGTTATGCATGGATGTGAGAGTTGGACAATAAAGAAAGCTGAATACTGAAGAATTGATGCTTTTGAACTGTGGTGTTGGAGAAGACTCTTGAGAGTCCTTTGGATTACAAGGGGATCCAGCCAGTCCATCCTAAAGGGAATTAGTCCTGAATATTTACTGAAAGGACTGATGCTGAAACTCCAATACTTTGGCCACCAATGCGAAGAACTGACTCCTTGGAAATGACTCTGATACTGGGAAAGACTGAAGGCAGGAGGAGAAGGGGACGACAGAGGATGAGATGGTTGGATGGCATCACCAACTTGATCGACATGAGTTTGAGTAGGCTCTGGGAGTTGGTGTTGGACAGGGAAGCCGGGCATTTGACAGTCTGTGGAGTTGCAAAGAGTTGAACACAACTGAGCAACTGAACTGAACTGACATTATTGATTATAACAATTGGTACGTTCAATTTAACTGTCTTAAAAGTGTGTTATTTGCTCAGTTGTGTGGACTCTTTGAGCCCCATGAACTGTAGCCTGCCAGACTATGCATGGAGTTTCCCATTCAAGAATAACTGTCTTATGGACAACTTTGAGCCAGAAGATGGTGCTCAAGAGCCAAGATAGGAAACCTTGGCACATTTACGGCTTTTATTCTTTTCCTCTGTTTTGAAAGGCCTGGAGTCTTTCTCTTCGGTTTAGCCCTTGAGCCCAAAGTTCAACAGCCAGATACACGTGAAGTTAGCCAAGCTAACTTCAGGAATAGGTCCTCCAATGATGTGTTTTAACAAGCATACGATTGAGAGTTAACAATTTGTTGACAATAAGGAAATGTATCCATAAATTGATTGATGGATAAATCAATCACCAGCATGAGAAAATGGGACTTGGGTCTGTTCTAACAAGCAATGTACAATTGGTGATGTTGGTGCTGTGGTCTACGTGTTTGTATGGTGGATCACCCCAGATCCGAAGGAGCGGGCTTAATCCATTCTGTGACTCATTGTTTGGCCATAAGACAGATTGCCTGACCACGGTAAAAGGGGTACAGAGCAGTGCTGTGTGCCATTCTTATTCATGCAACTCTTTCTCCAAGTTTGAAGTTATTTGCAAGTAAAAACAAAAAGCAAGTTTCCTAGTTTACAGAGTCAGTCAGACATGACATGATTTTATCATTTGGATAACCATAGCGTGGACACTGCCCTTAGCTTACTTCGTAGGAAAAAACACTCAAATACTGGAGTTGGTGGGAACCTACAGCCAACTGTGAAATGATACATCATGAGCATTAATCAAGGGAGTTTGAAGATTTGATACGTGTCAGTGATCTGAATCTCAAGTGTTCACAATCCGAGGAATCGTAGAGTCTCCAGTAACCAGAGACGTGGCAATGTGTCTTCCAGAGAGGCACAGGGAAAGGTGAGGAGCTAGGTTTTGGCTTTCTTTCTTTGTTTTTAAAAAGAATCTTCCAGCTTAGTGAGCTTGCTCACTCTTCATCCAGGCTCAGCCAGGATAATCCTGGCCTGTGCTAGAACATCTCCTCACTCCCAAACCCACAAGTGGCTGTGCCTCCGGGCTTGGGGGGGAGCGGTGTTGAGATCTATTCCAAGTAAAGTAAAGTAAACCAGCCCCAATCTTCAGCTTTACCTTCAGGATGACCAGAACAGGACCCACCATGATGAAGAAAACAGCAGCAAGGGCTGTACTGGGAGGCAGTTCCTCATATTTTTATTACTTGGAGTCTGTCTTAATCTTTCTCTTCCTATCAGGCAACATATGGATTATATTTTCTCAAAAATCAGACTGAGTTTGGCAGCCCCGTGCAGATTCTGGAAATATATGAATGAGTTCAGAAGGAAGTGGGCTTTTCTTTTTTCTCTTGTTTGTGTGTGTTTTTTTGTTTTGTTTCTGAGCACTTGGTGTTCATTCTTTACCAAGAGGATATTGGATGTGCAAGGACGTCTGAAATAGAGCTGTGGACGCTGGGAGTTCTCTCCTATGGCTCCGGAGCACTGGGCTCACTTGGCAGGACTTCTCCACGTGGAGTGAGACACAGGTTTTCCTGCACTCTATAAAATACGCCACTTATTAGCTCCAACACATTTATGTTCCCCTTCACTCAGTGCTCACTTAAACTGTCCAGTTTGCTTGACCTGATCTATAAATGTAAATTGCCTACATCTGAAACCCACTCTGGTTGCCTTCTGAATGCATAGGAACTAGAGTTGCATTACTTCTGCAGACAGGCAGGGATCAGGTCTGAAGACAGCCCTCAAGCGAGGGGTCACCTTCTTACTGTCTCTTCCCCCCACCCTCAAAAGTGTTAAATATGCATATTATTCCAAAACTTTAATTAAACTATTACAGGGATGGGATACCAGGTACATTTATGGAGGCAACATTTTATTTTAAAATGTTTTCTTTGATGAAGGATGTCTGGAAACTTGACTGACGTCAGAGGAACAAAGATGAACCACGTTTGTTTTCTTTATTATGAGCCTGCCCCTACACATTGCGTAGTAAGAGTCAAGAATACTAGCAAGGAGTCTTGAGAGTTTAACTAGTCTTGGCCCCCTCTATGGCACAGCTATTCTAAGACATCCTTCCCTCTTCCAAGGCTGGAGTTTGTGTGCTCGGTCACTTCAGTCATGTCTGACTCTTTGCAACCCCCTGGACTGTAGCCTGCCAGGCCCTTCCATCCACAGAATTTTCCCAGCAAGAATACTGAAGTGGGCAGCCATTTCCTCCTCCAGGGGATCTTCCTAACCCAGGGATGGAAACTGCATCTCCCATTGAGGGAGGCAGTTCCTCATATTTTTATTACTTGGAGTCTGTCTTAATCTTTCTCTTCCTATCAGGCAACATATGGATTATATTTTCTCAAAAATCAGACTGAGTTTGGCAGCCCCGTGCAGATTCTGGAAATATATGAATGAGTTCAGAAGGAAGTGGGCTTTTCTTTTTTCTCTTGTTTGCGTGTGTTTTTTTTGTTTTGTTTCTGAGCACTTGGTGTTCATTCTTTACCAAGAGGATATTGGATGTGCAAGGACGTCTGAAATAGAGCTGTGGACGCTGAGAGTTCTCTCCTATGGCTCCGGAGCACTGGGCTCACTTGGCAGGACTTCTCCACGTGAGTGAGACACAGGTTTTCCTGCACTCTATAAAATACGCCACTTATTAGCTCCAACACATTTATGTTCCCCTTCACTCAGTGCTCACTTAAACTGTCCAGTTTGCTTGACCTGATCTATAAATGTAAATTGCCTACATCTGAAACCCACTCTGGTTGCCTTCTGAATGCATAGGAACTAGAGTTGCATTACTTCTGCAGACAGGCAGGGATCAGGTCTGAAGACAGCCCTCAAGCGAGGGGTCACCTTCTTACTGTCTCTTCCCCCCACCCTCAAAAGTGTTAAATATGCATATTATTCCAAAACTTTAATTAAACTATTACAGGGATGGGATACCAGGTACATTTATGGAGGCAACATTTTATTTTAAAATGTTTTCTTTGATGAAGGATGTCTGGAAACTTGACTGACGTCAGAGGAACAAAGATGAACCACGTTTGTTTTCTTTATTATGAGCCTGCCCCTACACATTGCGTAGTAAGAGTCAAGAATACTAGCAAGGAGTCTTGAGAGTTTAACTAGTCTTGGCCCCCTCTATGGCACAGCTATTCTAAGACATCCTTCCCTCTTCCAAGGCTGGAGTTTGTGTGCTCGGTCACTTCAGTCATGTCTGACTCTTTGCAACCCCCTGGACTGTAGCCTGCCAGGCCCTTCCATCCACGGAATTTTCCCAGCAAGAATACTGAAGTGGGCAGCCATTTCCTCCTCCAGGGGATCTTCCTAACCCAGGGATGGAAACTGCATCTCCCATTGTCGGCAGATTCTTTCCGCTATCGGGGAAGCACAAGCTCTTAAGGATGGTGGGGGCTAGGTAATTTCACCCCCTATTTTCATCCTCCGTGTTCCTGTTCTGCCTCTGCACTGGTTAGACAGTGTGCTGTAAGTACCACTCTCCATGATTTGATTCCACTTGCTCCAGTCTGCTTTCTCTGTACTGGAGACTAAAGCCTGCATCGTTAAAGGGTATTCTGAAGCAAATTCATCATCTTTTTTCCCTCAGTCACAGTAGCTCATCACCTGAAGTTTTCTATACGCTCCAGCTTTCCACTTTTTAAATATTTTCTTCTGGATTTATCTCTAAAGTCAATCAACCTACTTCCAGAAATGGAATTTAAAAATAGAACTAAAAATATGCACACCTTATAAAATCAAACTGCTGTGCACCAAAAAGGTGATCAGAATTAAGAATGCCAGTGGTTTGTTGTCTTCTAAGACATCTCATTTGTGTCACCTTAGTAACTGGTTCATTGACCATAAAGACTGGGAAAGGAATGCTAATGATACTTGTGTTAAAATTAATTGGATGACATTCTGTGTAGGCTGGAAATTCCTTTTTAACTTCTTTGGAAATTTTAGAGAAGTGGATGAAGAAACGTTTTTAAAATGCTTTCTTAGTAAACTTATTAGGAGAGACACTGTAATGATAATCAAAGAATTCAGCACAATGCCCAGCACATACCATATGTTCAATAGTCAGTGGTCCTTATTAGCTGACGGAGTTTCAGTCTTTGAGCTATTCAAGCATATGTTTTAATGTAAAAACATTAAAAAAAAAAAACCAACCCTTTCTTCTAATTAGGTAATGAAGGCTAGCCAGTTGGAAACTGTCCAGAGAACAGTTACATTATCTGAGAACTTACAATATCTAGCAAGCAGCACCCTGAATGCTGCAAAGCTGCAGAATGGTCTGAAATATTTGAATCTGAAGTATAATTGGGCCGCTAACTTAGATTCATGGGACACGGACTCATCAAACCTTTCTCCGCTCATCTGAATACTCCACAGTACAGAACATTCTTCCTATATTCTTTTAGTGAAGATATTTTGAGGAAACAAAAATGAGGGGTGTTATTCAAGGTCTTTTAAACAAATGTGAAGTTTAATTTAGTTGCTTCCTGAGAGGCTGACTTCTTGCAAAAGCCAAGGAAAATCTCATACTAATCCAAAAGGTACCCCCAAAAATGTTGACACTGTAATACGAGGGAGGGCTCAGTTTGGAAAAGTTAAAGTATTTGGACAGGGGTAATTACGAGGGCTGTGAGGCTGACTGTAAATTCCATCATCCCGTTTCTGCTCAAATAAGCAGTACAATGGTTCTTTTATCTTTTTATGTTTTTATCAGGATACTAGTAAGGCAGCTTTGATGAAGGAAATTCCCATTTATGTCAAATCTAAACACCCAGGATGAATGGGATTTTTTCCCCTATGACCCGGGCATATAAAAACAATGATCTTAAGAGTGAGAAATCCCAAGGAACCAATGGTCTCAATGTGACCTCTGAATTATTAAGTTAAAAATATGAAATTTGAATTCTGTGTAAAATGACATCCTTTCATACAACATAGCATTAGACATGACTCTAGGTTGTCTTGCTCTGCAGGGGTCAGCCCTGCCCCACCTGGAAAGTTCTCTCCATTGGGGGAATCCTTAGGTGACTGAGCTTCTCAGACTCACCTTTGTGGTACCCACTTAAGTGGCAGCCTGCTGGGCCAGTCCTGGGTCTCAGTGGTACCCGGAGCCCCAGTGCCCAGGCTTCTGCTTGGGGAAGGCCTGGTGATGTCCCACTCCCCACAACACTGCAAACAATGGAGGCTTCTGGCACTGGTTCTGTGGATGGCAAACTTTTTTGTTTCACCTGGTGACAGCCAGGAAACAGCTTGTTTCTTTTCTCAGCTTCCTTCATTGCAAAGCCACTCTCACCGTCAGCCTCAGAAGGATTCTGTTAGGCGGGGCCCTGGGAGGCACCGAGCAGGAGTTCCCTCCCTCTGAGCCTGCCTTCCGAGGCTTTCATCCCCAGCATCCTCTGTCCTCTTAGAGTCACATTGAGGGGTTAGGCCTTCAGCCTGTGCATTTGGTGGTGGTGTGGGTGGTGGTGGGGAGGGTCATAATTGAAGTCCATAATGGAGAACTTGCAGCGTTCATTTTAGAGGGTAGGAATTACATTCAGAAGTGTCTGACTGTGTCTAGCTTCCTTGGTTTACCATCGTCTTTTCAAAGTTCATCTGTTCTGTAGCAGGTGTCAATACTTCATTCCTTTTTACGGCCAAATAATATTCCAGTTGTGTGGTTGGCCACCTTTTGTTCATCTGATTATCAGTGGCTGGACACTGAGTTGTTTCTACTTTTAGACAATGATAATTAGTCCTGTTATGTGTGCAATCTTTTGTAGGGACACAAGTTTCCAGCTCTTTTGGGTCTGTGCACCTAGGAGTGGAACTGCGGGGTCGTAGAGCGATTCTGTAACTTGAGGAACTGTCAAGTTGCTTCGCACGGTGGTTCGTATTTCCAGTTAGCAAAGTGCAAGGTTTCCAGTTTTTCTCCAACACTTGTTATTTTCTGTTTATTATTACCTTTAGTATTACTACTATTGCCATCCTAGTAGGTGAGAAGTATTATTGTGATAGTGCTTGGTCTTCCTCTTGACGGTAAAGAATCTGCCTGCGATGCGGGCGACTCCGTTTCAATCCCTGGGTTGGGAAGATCCCTAAAGATGCTGAACGTCTGTTCATGCGTTTGTCAGTCTGTCTTCCTTGGAGAAATGTCTATTCAAATTCTCTGCTTGTGTTCTGATTGGATTGTTTTTGAGTTGTATATACACTCTGGATACTAGACTCTTCTCATATACTTTGCAAAAACTTGCTACAGGCTTTTTGATGTTGTGTTGATTTTATTTATGCCACCCTTTTAGATACTCTGGTATTACTGGAAGTCCTGGCTGGTGTTTAACTCCATATCTTCAAAAAGAAAATATACCACTAGTAAACATAAAAATCAACATAAAAATGGTTCATTAAACTGTGGAGTTAGGGGTGAGGATGGGGCAGGAAGAGAAGTATGCTAAATGTTTAAAGTGAATAGTAGATGAGAAGGAAAAGAATTTTAAATAAGGAAATTACTTTCCTGAAAGTCAGTATATTAATTACAAGGAAAAAACAGGAGGATGAAAGATGAAAACTTTTAAAACAACAGGAATTTTTTTTTCAGAGTTTTATGACCATTTTTATTTTCAGATGAGGTTAGGTAACCACAAGACAAAATTAAAAGAAAGGTAAATTAGCATATTTGTTTGGGTTTGTGGTCTCATTCGTTACACAAACACTTTAACTTGAAAGAAATTCTGGTAAACCAAATATGAGTTTTCAATACTACTCCCATTTATAAAACAGGAGGGAAAGACGTGAATGAACCCAGGGAAAGACATTCTTCCTAAACAGATTGCTGACTGGTGTGCAGATGGTAGCAACCTTCTGCTCTTCCTGAAATTTATAGAAAATCACTGTAGATCTTGCAATTTTTAGAACTGCCAGACAAATGAAATGTGACCACCCTCATATGATTTGCATCAAGTCCAGTTAGCAAAGTTATAAGTAAGCATTTCTATAGTTCTATGACTTCGTACTTGTACTCTTGAAGATATGTCAGAAGTTTGTTTTTAAATAACTGCATTTTATTCTTATATATCTGTATACAGGCACAGACTGAAAGGTAAAACAAACTGAAAATCTGCAGTTAGTTGTCCATAGAATTCAACTTTTTAAAGGGGGGAAGGGTACACCTTCACTGGTGTTTAAATCTACTCTGGCAGACTGCCTGACATTTAGTTTTGATTATAATAAATTATTATTACTACTACCTACATGTTTTGATAACTAATTACAGCTGCTCAGAAGAGACTAGTAAAACAGTTTAAGGCTGTCTGTTAAGGATGGTCAGGGAATATTTTATGGAAGGAGTCCCACCACCTTACTATGTTCAGGTAGCACCTCTCACAAAGATGCCCAGTAAGTATCTGACAACTGATTTTATAAAACTTCAGTACAACATACTAGATACACAAAGAAAAAGCAAAATCAAGCCAGAGGGAGGAACAGAGTGATATAAAGTCTCCATGAGCACTGAAGACAGTCAACCAGCACATTGAGTAACCACAGGAGAGGCCATTCCTTCACTCTTAGGGGATACACGAACACAGCAGGGGAAAAAAAAAAGGATGGATTTGCTCAAAGCTTTGCACTTCCCAGTCTGCTGGTTGTGGGCTAAATTGTGAACTGTTTGGGAAAAATTTCTTGTGTTTAGGCTCAGGTATTACCAGGTCATAAATCAATTTCCACATGAAAATGACCAACACTGCTTTCTTCATTAGTAAACTCTGACAAGTGGTGGGTGTTTTGGAGAAGTGGATAAATGTATAGTGGAAGGAAGCTATGACATAGGTGCTGTCTGAAGAAATGGACAGTTCCCTTGCATTTTCTACCCCCAAGACAAAAAGCAAGGTAAAGTATTAAGCCTTTGAACACCACCAAATGGCAACCGACTCCAGTACTCTTGCCTGGAAAAATCCCATGGATGGAGGAGCCTGGTAGACATAGTCTATGGGGTCGAAAAGAGTTGGACACGACTGAGCGACTTCACTTTCACTTTCTAGTTATTTTATGATGCCATAGGAAGACAATGCTGCCTAACCATCTGGTGATTGGTGTAGACTCTGAAGTTCATTACAGGCTTTCTGTAGTGGAGCCTGGTGACCAGCAGCATGGTGGGCAGACTCTGGAGTCCAGGAAACTGTCACTTTCTATTCGTAAGGATTGAGCGGGCTATCCTCACCAGTAAAATGGGGCAAGTCATTATGCCTTCTTTGTGGAGTTGCTGTGAGGATTACTCAGGTAAAACTCAGCCCTGTGTCCAGCATAGAGGAAGCACTCAATAAACATTTGCTCATAGTATCTTCTAAGAAAAAGACCCAATCTTAACACTGGAGTCTTCCCTCAGCTTCATCTGGACTAATGCCATTGCTCTGATGATTCTTCTGACCCTCCCACCCACCTCCTCGCTCCCAGGTTATGTGCTTAAACTGACTCTGGACATCACCACTCAGCTTTATAATACTGTCTTTGCTTAGTTCTTTGTGTCTCTGTCCAATTTCCATTGACTTTCCGCTCTGTTTGGAGGAAATAGCCAGGATGTCTGGCTTCTTGGAGAACCCCTAGTACCCAACCCAGAGCACAGTACACCGTGACTGCTTAGCATGTAGTTGTGGAACAAATAATTTAATATTACAGTTTTGTTAATGTACTTGGTTTAGAAAAGTTCCTGGCTGGTGCATTTAAATGCACAATTTTCTGAAGCTAAAAATACACCCCGCCCCACAGTGCAATGAAGTAAAGTGCAGTGTTTAAAGAGAGGTTTACTGAAGAGTAAGATGCTTGTTTCCAAGGTGTAGGGTAGGTTTTTTCCTTTGATTCTGTGTGGTGGGTGGCAGCATAGCCACCCTACTTGAGTTGGACAGGTGACCCAGCCAACACAAGTGCGGGTGGTGCTGAACAGCAGTGTCTTTGCTGTGAATAAAACCGCCTTGTGTTCCAAGGTCATGGACTTGGAGGGGACCTCTGCAGGTCGTGTGTGTTGCTCCGTTGTCTTTGACTGTAGCCCACCAGGTTCCTCTGTCCCTGGGATTCTCCAGGCAAGAATACTGGAGTGGGTTGCCATGCCCTCCTCCAAGGGATCTTCCTGATCCAGGGACTGAACCCGTGTCTTTTATGTCTCCTGCACTGGCAGGCAAGTTCCTTACCCGTAGCGCTACCTGGGAAACCCCTGCAGGTCCTGCGCTCCACTTTACAGATCAGGAAACTAAGGCCAGCACAGCGCGGGGTTCTTCTTCTGGTCAGATGAGGCCTAGATTTCAGGTTGCAGACTAGCAGACCTTGTTGGCTGGGTCACCAAATCCTTTAAAAATAATCGTGGCGTCTTTAATAGCATCAGCACCTGTTGCTGCAGCTTCCGCAAGTCAGCAACTATCAATTTCTCCTCTTCAAAGCCGCGCTGCGGGTCTGCCGGGAGCCTTGTTTGCTTCCTCCCACAGCTGTCTACACCGCCGGGGCCAAATGGGGGGGACCCAGGAACCTTTCTGCCTGGATCCAATAAATCGCTCAGCCCAAATTTAGAAAGACAAGAAGCGACACAAAGCATCGGGAAGGAGGACCCATTCGGGCATTCTCCGTCCCACCTAGTAGAGGCCCGAGCCCACCGCGGGCTCCCCGGTCCGTGCGTGGCTGGCCGAGGCCTGGACAGCAGGGGCCTGGAACTAAGTGGGGCAGTGCTTCTGAGCGACAACTTCAGGGTCTGCCAAGTGGAGCGCAGTTATCCTTCTTTGGGAAGTTTTGAGAATCAAACCGAACCGTGAATGCCTAAGACCTGCGGAAACACGTATTAGTTTGTCCTTATTGCCAGGACTGCTGTTACTGTGTCAGCTGCGGCCCGGGCCTCCCGCCTGCCTTCCAGCAGGCAGCCCACCGCCAGCGACTGCGGAGTCCGAAGGTGAAAGGCCGGCGGCCGGGGAGGCCGGAGCAGGGGGGCGGTGGTCCAGCGCGCATGCGCGTCCGCGGCGCCCGCCCCTCTTAAGAGCGCGGCGCTGCTGCCTGGCCCCAGAGTCGGAACCTCGCGCTTCCGCGCGGGGTCCCTGCGTTCCGCTTCGTCCGCAGCCCTGGGGTGTCAAGACTTCCGTGGGAAGCCCCCGGTTGTGCGCGCCCCCTACCCACCGCACCCCGACCCTGGCGAGGGCGCACCGCCCGAGGAGAAGGAGCGCCGGTCAGAGCTAGCCACGACCGGAGAGCAGAGGAGGGGAGCGGGGCGAGCCGCCTGCCTGGATCCGCGCCCAGCAGCAGCCGCTGCCACCGCCAGCCCGGCCGGCTCCCGGGACCGCGGCGGGGCGCGCCGGACCCTCATCTACGTCTCGGACCCCCGCGAGCGTCTGGAGGACCGACCGTCCGGCCGCGGAGCGGATCGTGGGGTCTGTGGCTGGGTGGTGGGGAGGTGCGCTGCCCGGGCGGCGCGGCGGAGCCATGCGGACCGAGCTCGGAGCGCAGAAGGCTGGGCGCGGCCGACCGCTGCACTTGCTGCCTGGAGCCCTACGCCCGCTGCCCGGCTTCCTGGGCTCTTCTCACCGCCCGCTCAGGGTATAAAGGCAAGGAGACGCCACTCGAGACCCGGGGGCTTAAACTCTGCGGAGCGCCCTGGCTCCAGGGACGCCCATTGGTGGTCCGGCTAGAGTGATCGTCCCCTTGGGGATGCATGGGCAGAGTCCCGTCGCGGGTGAAGCCTCCAGGGGCTGCGCGACGGCAGCCCCGGGGACCCTCTGACTCGTAACCCGGAGAACTCGGTCGGCAAGTGCCCACGAGTCCAAGGCTGCCTCTGCTCGGACCGCGCCGCCGGCCGAGCGAGGGCATGGCTTAGGTCCCGGACGTCGCGGCGGGGGCGGTGACCCGAGGACCGGACACTCGGCGAAGAGGACCTGGCCTCGGCACCGCGGGGACCAGGGCGCCGGAGTCGGTTCAGCGCCCTCGGAAGACGCGCCGCCCGCGCCCAGGGTGGTGCCATGTGGGCCGGCCGCCACCCAGCCGCCGCCTCCCCGGACGCCGCTTCGCTCCTGCGGCTGCTGCTGGCCGCGCTGCTGGCGGCCGGGGCGCTGGCCAGCGGCGAGTACTGCCACGGCTGGCTGGACGCGCAGGGCGTCTGGCGCCTCGGCTTCCAGTGCCCCGAGCGCTTCGACGGCGGCGATGCCACCATCTGCTGCGGCAGCTGCGCGCTGCGCTACTGCTGCTCCAGCGCCGACGCGCGCCTGGACCAGGGCGGCTGCGACAACGACCGCCAGCAGGGCGCCGGCGAGCCCGGCCGCGCGGACAAAGACGGCCCCGACGGCTCGGCAGGTAGGCGGGCTGGGCCGGGCAGGGAGAGCCGGAAGAGGCGGAAGGAACGCTGGCTCGCTGGCGTGCCCTGCGAGCCTGGAGAAGGGGAGGGAGTTATGAGCCTGCGATTGCCGGCCTGGGGTCCGGACTGTGGGCGGGGTTGTGACGGGCGGGGGACGGTGTCTGCACTCTGGCCCAGCCTTTAATGTGTGCGGAACCGGACACCGGTTCAGTGCCCTGGGCCTCAGTTGCCCTATCTGTCAGCTAAAGAGTGGCTTGGCTTGGATTTTTCCCGAAACAAACCAGATCGTAAGGTGCAAGTCAGGGTTGGCCACAGACAGCCCCACGTTCCTCCTCCCGGGGGGTCTCTGTGCCCCTCCCCTTGTCTCCTGTCTCCATGAGTTAGGTTCCGGGAAAGGGTCCTGTCCTGGTGGGGGCACTCGAGGGCTCCCCAGAGGGAAGACAGCTCCGGGGCCTTCCCCGGAGTGATGGTGACGCGGTGCCCTCCGACCCGGGGAGAGTGTAGTTCTCCCTAAGAACGGCTCCCCGGGCCTGGATCTCCTTACCACGTCAGACCTGGCGAGTGTGACGTCAGAGCGCTGCCAGTCTTGCTCTTTATGGCTTTGATTTTTTTATCATAGTTTTTCAAATTGCCCAAGTTAGAGTTGGAAAAATATACGCCTGAGAGCATTTGATAGGTTCCACTTCCTCTGCTTGTCACCAGCCTCCAAGACCCCTTCCTACCTCGAAGACATACCCAGAATGTGTCCAGGGAGGGAGGACATGGTCTGCTGGAGGTGGAAAAAGGCACCCGTAGTCCGGAGCGGCATCTCCTGCTTCTTTGGCAGGTATTGAGAAGGAGAGGACTTTGCACCCCAGGCCCCCTGGGTTCCAGCTGCCTGAGCCCCGCCCTGCTGGTCACTCTTCCCTGAACTGGCTGGGCTTGTGAGAGGCAGCTCCTCTCGGTGTCCTTCAGTTGCACATTTCTGTTAGCTACCCTTCCTGATCTCTGCCTTGATTCAGAAGAGAAGGGAGGGTGACTCTAGTCAAGGAGCTGTCCTGGAAGGCAAGCCCAGTGCAGCTGAGTGTGTGTGGCCACAGAGCAGACCTGGAGCTGGAGGGAGGAGCCAAGGGCACACGGCTCCCGGGGCCTGCTGAGTTGGCTGTAGATGGCCTCCCAGACTCCGTGGTGACTGCGGACTAGTCGGCTGGCAGCCGGCTTCTCACGATCCTGTCGTGTGAGCGGATGCTTTCTGAGTTGCACTTTTGGGTCTGTTTTCCTAAAAACCCTGTGCTTCTGCAGTCCAGAAAGACAGCATGTCTAATCAAGCAGCATCCGGGGCTTCCAGAAGCACTGCCTTCTCTGCCCTGCATAGTTATTTAGGCTTCTGATTAAAATCCTGGAAAGAGAACAGTTATTTCTCCCCAAAGCTCATTATGTGAACTGAGACTGCTTTTAGTTCATTACACTATAACATTTAGGGTACTTTTTCTTAACTGTTAATTCCTTTACTTCTCAATAACATATAAGGCTGGTATCTTAATTTAGAAAATGTTATCTTCCATCATCAGCCTTAGGTTACATGCTTAATAAAGTATGTTTTACTGACAAGCCATCTTTTCTCTGTGGCTATGTGTGGTTCTGTGTCCTAGAAACACCAACTCCAGAAATATCAGTGCTGTTAGAACAGCCGCTGCCCTAGTGGACAGTTAGGATAAGAGGGTGTTTTGAGTTTCTGCCCTCGGGTGCTGGGGAGCTGCCCATCTTCCTGGACCGTGTATTGGCCGAGACCAATGGGACCAGTCCTTGTCCTCATGTCCAATCAGATAGTCAGGGAGATAGGAAGGAACACCTCAGAAGACATGGGCTCTTGGTCATGTAGGGTGGGGTCCACAGACCCTTCCCTCCTGGTTCTCCGTCCCCATCAAGCCACTATGTCCAGCAGGAGAAGTGGATAAATGTATAGTGGAAGGAAGCTATGACATAGGTGCTGTCTGAAGAAATGGACAGTTCCCTTGCATTTTCTACCCCCAAGACAAAAAGCAAGGTAAAGTATTAAGCCTTTGAACACCACCAAATGGCAACCGACTCCAGTACTCTTGCCTGGAAAAATCCCATGGATGGAGGAGCCTGGTAGACATAGTCTATGGGGTCGAAAAGAGTTGGACACGACTGAGCGACTTCACTTTCACTTTCTAGTTATTTTATGATGCCATAGGAAGACAATGTGCCTAACCATCTGGTGATTGGTGTAGACTCTGAAGTTCATTACAGGCTTTCTGTAGTGGAGCCTGGTGACCAGCAGCATGGTGGGCAGACTCTGGAGTCCAGGAAACTGTCACTTTCTATTCGTAAGGATTGAGCGGGCTATCCTCACCAGTAAAATGGGGCAAGTCATTATGCCTTCTTTGTGGAGTTGCTGTGAGGATTACTCAGGTAAAACTCAGCCCTGTGTCCAGCATAGAGGAAGCACTCAATAAACATTTGCTCATAGTATCTTCTAAGAAAAAGACCCAATCTTAACACTGGAGTCTTCCCTCAGCTTCATCTGGACTAATGCCATTGCTCTGATGATTCTTCTGACCCTCCCACCCACCTCCTCGCTCCCAGGTTATGTGCTTAAACTGACTCTGGACATCACCACTCAGCTTTATAATACTGTCTTTGCTTAGTTCTTTGTGTCTCTGTCCAATTTCCATTGACTTTCCGCTCTGTTTGGAGGAAATAGCCAGGATGTCTGGCTTCTTGGAGAACCCCTAGTACCCAACCCAGAGCACAGTACACCGTGACTGCTTAGCATGTAGTTGTGGAACAAATAATTTAATATTACAGTTTTGTTAATGTACTTGGTTTAGAAAAGTTCCTGGCTGGTGCATTTAAATGCACAATTTTCTGAAGCTAAAAATACACCCCGCCCCACAGTGCAATGAAGTAAAGTGCAGTGTTTAAAGAGAGGTTTACTGAAGAGTAAGATGCTTGTTTCCAAGGTGTAGGGTAGGTTTTTTCCTTTGATTCTGTGTGGTGGGTGGCAGCATAGCCACCCTACTTGAGTTGGACAGGTGACCCAGCCAACACAAGTGCGGGTGGTGCTGAACAGCAGTGTCTTTGCTGTGAATAAAACCGCCTTGTGTTCCAAGGTCATGGACTTGGAGGGGACCTCTGCAGGTCGTGTGTGTTGCTCCGTTGTCTTTGACTGTAGCCCACCAGGTTCCTCTGTCCCTGGGATTCTCCAGGCAAGAATACTGGAGTGGGTTGCCATGCCCTCCTCCAAGGGATCTTCCTGATCCAGGGACTGAACCCGTGTCTTTTATGTCTCCTGCACTGGCAGGCAAGTTCCTTACCCGTAGCGCTACCTGGGAAACCCCTGCAGGTCCTGCGCTCCACTTTACAGATCAGGAAACTAAGGCCAGCACAGCGCGGGGTTCTTCTTCTGGTCAGATGAGGCCTAGATTTCAGGTTGCAGACTAGCAGACCTTGTTGGCTGGGTCACCAAATCCTTTAAAAATAATCGTGGCGTCTTTAATAGCATCAGCACCTGTTGCTGCAGCTTCCGCAAGTCAGCAACTATCAATTTCTCCTCTTCAAAGCCGCGCTGCGGGTCTGCCGGGAGCCTTGTTTGCTTCCTCCCACAGCTGTCTACACCGCCGGGGCCAAATGGGGGGGACCCAGGAACCTTTCTGCCTGGATCCAATAAATCGCTCAGCCCAAATTTAGAAAGACAAGAAGCGACACAAAGCATCGGGAAGGAGGACCCATTCGGGCATTCTCCGTCCCACCTAGTAGAGGCCCGAGCCCACCGCGGGCTCCCCGGTCCGTGCGTGGCTGGCCGAGGCCTGGACAGCAGGGGCCTGGAACTAAGTGGGGCAGTGCTTCTGAGCGACAACTTCAGGGTCTGCCAAGTGGAGCGCAGTTATCCTTCTTTGGGAAGTTTTGAGAATCAAACCGAACCGTGAATGCCTAAGACCTGCGGAAACACGTATTAGTTTGTCCTTATTGCCAGGACTGCTGTTACTGTGTCAGCTGCGGCCCGGGCCTCCCGCCTGCCTTCCAGCAGGCAGCCCACCGCCAGCGACTGCGGAGTCCGAAGGTGAAAGGCCGGCGGCCGGGGAGGCCGGAGCAGGGGGGCGGTGGTCCAGCGCGCATGCGCGTCCGCGGCGCCCGCCCCTCTTAAGAGCGCGGCGCTGCTGCCTGGCCCCAGAGTCGGAACCTCGCGCTACTACCTGGGAAACCCCTGCAGGTCCTGCGCTCCACTTTACAGATCAGGAAACTAAGGCCAGCACAGCGCGGGGTTCTTCTTCTGGTCAGATGAGGCCTAGATTTCAGGTTGCAGACTAGCAGACCTTGTTGGCTGGGTCACCAAATCCTTTAAAAATAATCGTGGCGTCTTTAATAGCATCAGCACCTGTTGCTGCAGCTTCCGCAAGTCAGCAACTATCAATTTCTCCTCTTCAAAGCCGCGCTGCGGGTCTGCCGGGAGCCTTGTTTGCTTCCTCCCACAGCTGTCTACACCGCCGGGGCCAAATGGGGGGGGACCCAGGAACCTTTCTGCCTGGATCCAATAAATCGCTCAGCCCAAATTTAGAAAGACAAGAAGCGACACAAAGCATCGGGAAGGAGGACCCATTCGGGCATTCTCCGTCCCACCTAGTAGAGGCCCGAGCCCACCGCGGGCTCCCCGGTCCGTGCGTGGCTGGCCGAGGCCTGGACAGCAGGGGCCTGGAACTAAGTGGGGCAGTGCTTCTGAGCGACAACTTCAGGGTCTGCCAAGTGGAGCGCAGTTATCCTTCTTTGGGAAGTTTTGAGAATCAAACCGAACCGTGAATGCCTAAGACCTGCGGAAACACGTATTAGTTTGTCCTTATTGCCAGGACTGCTGTTACTGTGTCAGCTGCGGCCCGGGCCTCCCGCCTGCCTTCCAGCAGGCAGCCCACCGCCAGCGACTGCGGAGTCCGAAGGTGAAAGGCCGGCGGCCGGGGAGGCCGGAGCAGGGGGGCGGTGGTCCAGCGCGCATGCGCGTCCGCGGCGCCCGCCCCTCTTAAGAGCGCGGCGCTGCTGCCTGGCCCCAGAGTCGGAACCTCGCGCTTCCGCGCGGGGTCCCTGCGTTCCGCTTCGTCCGCAGCCCTGGGGTGTCAAGACTTCCGTGGGAAGCCCCCGGTTGTGCGCGCCCCCTACCCACCGCACCCCGACCCTGGCGAGGGCGCACCGCCCGAGGAGAAGGAGCGCCGGTCAGAGCTAGCCACGACCGGAGAGCAGAGGAGGGGAGCGGGGCGAGCCGCCTGCCTGGATCCGCGCCCAGCAGCAGCCGCTGCCACCGCCAGCCCGGCCGGCTCCCGGGACCGCGGCGGGGCGCGCCGGACCCTCATCTACGTCTCGGACCCCCGCGAGCGTCTGGAGGACCGACCGTCCGGCCGCGGAGCGGATCGTGGGGTCTGTGGCTGGGTGGTGGGGAGGTGCGCTGCCCGGGCGGCGCGGCGGAGCCATGCGGACCGAGCTCGGAGCGCAGAAGGCTGGGCGCGGCCGACCGCTGCACTTGCTGCCTGGAGCCCACGCCCGCTGCCCGGCTTCCTGGGCTCTTCTCACCGCCCGCTCAGGGTATAAAGGCAAGGAGACGCCACTCGAGACCCGGGGGCTTAAACTCTGCGGAGCGCCCTGGCTCCAGGGACGCCCATTGGTGGTCCGGCTAGAGTGATCGTCCCCTTGGGGATGCATGGGCAGAGTCCCGTCGCGGGTGAAGCCTCCAGGGGCTGCGCGACGGCAGCCCCGGGGACCCTCTGACTCGTAACCCGGAGAACTCGGTCGGCAAGTGCCCACGAGTCCAAGGCTGCCTCTGCTCGGACCGCGCCGCCGGCCGAGCGAGGGCATGGCTTAGGTCCCGGACGTCGCGGCGGGGGCGGTGACCCGAGGACCGGACACTCGGCGAAGAGGACCTGGCCTCGGCACCGCGGGGACCAGGGCGCCGGAGTCGGTTCAGCGCCCTCGGAAGACGCGCCGCCCGCGCCCAGGGTGGTGCCATGTGGGCCGGCCGCCACCCAGCCGCCGCCTCCCCGGACGCCGCTTCGCTCCTGCGGCTGCTGCTGGCCGCGCTGCTGGCGGCCGGGGCGCTGGCCAGCGGCGAGTACTGCCACGGCTGGCTGGACGCGCAGGGCGTCTGGCGCCTCGGCTTCCAGTGCCCCGAGCGCTTCGACGGCGGCGATGCCACCATCTGCTGCGGCAGCTGCGCGCTGCGCTACTGCTGCTCCAGCGCCGACGCGCGCCTGGACCAGGGCGGCTGCGACAACGACCGCCAGCAGGGCGCCGGCGAGCCCGGCCGCGCGGACAAAGACGGCCCCGACGGCTCGGCAGGTAGGCGGGCTGGGCCGGGCAGGGAGAGCCGGAAGAGGCGGAAGGAACGCTGGCTCGCTGGCGTGCCCTGCGAGCCTGGAGAAGGGGAGGGAGTTATGAGCCTGCGATTGCCGGCCTGGGGTCCGGACTGTGGGCGGGGTTGTGACGGGCGGGGGACGGTGTCTGCACTCTGGCCCAGCCTTTAATGTGTGCGGAACCGGACACCGGTTCAGTGCCCTGGGCCTCATTGCCCTATCTGTCAGCTAAAGAGTGGCTTGGCTTGGATTTTTCCCGAAACAAACCAGATCGTAAGGTGCAAGTCAGGGTTGGCCACAGACAGCCCCACGTTCCTCCTCCCGGGGGGTCTCTGTGCCCCTCCCCTTGTCTCCTGTCTCCATGAGTTAGGTTCCGGGAAAGGGTCCTGTCCTGGTGGGGGCACTCGAGGGCTCCCCAGAGGGAAGACAGCTCCGGGGCCTTCCCCGGAGTGATGGTGACGCGGTGCCCTCCGACCCGGGGAGAGTGTAGTTCTCCCTAAGAACGGCTCCCCGGGCCTGGATCTCCTTACCACGTCAGACCTGGCGAGTGTGACGTCAGAGCGCTGCCAGTCTTGCTCTTTATGGCTTTGATTTTTTTATCATAGTTTTTCAAATTGCCCAAGTTAGAGTTGGAAAAATATACGCCTGAGAGCATTTGATAGGTTCCACTTCCTCTGCTTGTCACCAGCCTCCAAGACCCCTTCCTACCTCGAAGACATACCCAGAATGTGTCCAGGGAGGGAGGACATGGTCTGCTGGAGGTGGAAAAAGGCACCCGTAGTCCGGAGCGGCATCTCCTGCTTCTTTGGCAGGTATTGAGAAGGAGAGGACTTTGCACCCCAGGCCCCCTGGGTTCCAGCTGCCTGAGCCCCGCCCTGCTGGTCACTCTTCCCTGAACTGGCTGGGCTTGTGAGAGGCAGCTCCTCTCGGTGTCCTTCAGTTGCACATTTCTGTTAGCTACCCTTCCTGATCTCTGCCTTGATTCAGAAGAGAAGGGAGGGTGACTCTAGTCAAGGAGCTGTCCTGGAAGGCAAGCCCAGTGCAGCTGAGTGTGTGTGGCCACAGAGCAGACCTGGAGCTGGAGGGAGGAGCCAAGGGCACACGGCTCCCGGGGCCTGCTGAGTTGGCTGTAGATGGCCTCCCAGACTCCGTGGTGACTGCGGACTAGTCGGCTGGCAGCCGGCTTCTCACGATCCTGTCGTGTGAGCGGATGCTTTCTGAGTTGCACTTTTGGTCTGTTTTCCTAAAAACCCTGTGCTTCTGCAGTCCAGAAAGACAGCATGTCTAATCAAGCAGCATCCGGGGCTTCCAGAAGCACTGCCTTCTCTGCCCTGCATAGTTATTTAGGCTTCTGATTAAAATCCTGGAAAGAGAACAGTTATTTCTCCCCAAAGCTCATTATGTGAACTGAGACTGCTTTTAGTTCATTACACTATAACATTTAGGGTACTTTTTCTTAACTGTTAATTCCTTTACTTCTCAATAACATATAAGGCTGGTATCTTAATTTAGAAAATGTTATCTTCCATCATCAGCCTTAGGTTACATGCTTAATAAAGTATGTTTTACTGACAAGCCATCTTTTCTCTGTGGCTATGTGTGGTTCTGTGTCCTAGAAACACCAACTCCAGAAATATCAGTGCTGTTAGAACAGCCGCTGCCCTAGTGGACAGTTAGGATAAGAGGGTGTTTTGAGTTTCTGCCCTCGGGTGCTGGGGAGCTGCCCATCTTCCTGGACCGTGTATTGGCCGAGACCAATGGGACCAGTCCTTGTCCTCATGTCCAATCAGATAGTCAGGGAGATAGGAAGGAACACCTCAGAAGACATGGGCTCTTGGTCATGTAGGGTGGGGTCCACAGACCCTTCCCTCCTGGTTCTCCGTCCCCATCAAGCCACTATGTCCAGCTTCTGAAACCCCATAGTGCTAGGCCCATGGCACCCGGCAAGATTTTTGTAAGTAAAATAATTTTAAAAATGGAGCTCACTACTGATTTTAGGAAAGTGTTTATTTTTATCTTGACAGTTTTATTTTCCGGAATAAATCTTACTGGCTAGTTACGATGCCCACTGCTGTATGTCCTCTGGCTTTCCCTGTGGGTCTCTACACAGAATTCAGTGTCCCAAGCCAGGCCTGTGACTCCTCCTCCACCACTTGGTCCTGCCTAGGCCCTTCTTGGCGCCCCTGGAGACACTTGTCCTCCTGGGTACCTTGTTTCATGCTAACCCATTGTCTGGACAGCTCCCCTGCTCCCTCCCACCACCCCCCATACAGGCCCATCTCCCAGTTACCAGCCTTCACTTGGCAAGTGTGTATGGGAGGGCTTTTTTCCCTTAAAACCCTTCTTTGACCTTTGTGCCTTACAGACTCTTTTTGGAAATGGTTGTGACTAGGATGTGACCTAGATTTTTTATTTATTTGCTTGTGAAACAAGAACTTGTGAAAAACTGGTCAAAGAAGTTTGCAAGGAATGTGAATAACTTTCTGGGGAAAAGAAAAAACCTTGAAATACTATCGACTCATTTCTGTGCAGACTGCACAACCTTTCGGGCAGACTGAAATGTGGGCAGTGCAGTTACTGTAGGAATTTTAGAATAAACTCAATCTGCAAAACTCATATTTTTGCTAAATTGGATATCTGCCTCAAAGAGTGTTGCGATTGGTGAGTCTAGCTGTCAGCGTTAACAGCTTTGCTTTGGGAACCAACCCCCCGAATCTGTAGGCAGGTCCTATTCTTCACCCCCTTTTCCTAAGCTCATAAGTGCGCATACCAGCCCGGCCACGGTTCCAAGATTCTGGGTACTGGTGCGGCTTATTTATTCACCTCTGCTGCCCATCACCGATTTTTACTGCCTCCTTCCAGGAAGTCATCAGATTTTTACTGCCTCCTTCCAGGAAGTCATCATGGTATATCTCTCTCCTTTTCTTCAGTCCCCATCTACGTGCCCTTCCTTATCGTTGGATCAGTGTTTGTCGCCTTCATCATCTTGGGGTCCCTCGTGGCTGCCTGCTGCTGCAGATGCCTCCGGCCCAAGCAGGAGCCGCAGCTGAGCCGGGCCCCAGGAGGGCCCCGCCTGGTGGAGACCATCCCCATGATCCCGAGTGCCAGCACCTCGCGGGGCTCCTCCTCCCGCCAGTCCAGCACAGCCGCCAGCTCCAGCTCCAGCGCCAACTCAGGGGCCCGGGCACCTCCAACCAGGTCCCAGACCAACTGTTGCCTGCCCGAGGGCACCATGAACAACGTGTATGTGAATATGCCCACGAACTTCTCCGTGCTCAACTGCCAGCAGGCCACCCAGATCGTGCCCCATCAGGGGCAGTACCTCCATCCCCCCTTCGTGGGGTACACTGTGCAGCCAGACTCGGTGCCCCTGACCCCAGTGCCCCCATTCCTGGATGGGTTGCAGACGGGCTACAGGCAGCTCCAGGCTCCCTTCCCTCACACTAACAGTGAACAGAAGATGTACCCAGCGGTGACTGTGTAACTCAGAGGGTGGCTGGGGGCCTGGACCTGACGAGGGTGAGCGGGTGCTGTGGGCTTGGAAAGGATTCTAGCCTGGAAGTCTGTGCCTGTCGGTGTAGCTTATGGCACGGTTCTGTTGGATGGCTTCATTTGCCCCCAAACTGTATGAAAACATCTTTCTCCGAATTAGCGTGTCTAGATTTGTTTATCCTGGTTTATGATTGATTTACGATGGGAAAGAGCAGTCCTTGGAGATACAGCTCCTTGACATCTATAAGCCTTTAAGTGCCCTTGAGGTATGGCTGTCAAAAGAATTTTGTAAACGGATGAAGTGTTTTATTATTTTGTTATTATTACTTTTTTTTTTTTTGTATAAGATCAGAATTGCTGTTCTCTCCCCGTTACCTGGGCATCTAAGGTTTTGGGGGAGATGCAGAGAACAACAGTTCTTATAAAGGGAGCCAACCTGGACTCAAACGTTAGTCCTTGATCTCAGTATTTCCCAGGCACATCTTAATTTGTTGTAAAAAGATATATATATTATCTATTTTTGTGCTTTTTGGAGGGTCTGTTTTGTGCTTTTTTACCTTGTGTAGAGATCTTATTACAAAGTGATTTTCTACATTAAAAAAAAGACTGAAAGAAATTGTATAGTTCTTAACTGATGACATTTCAGAACTCTGGGATTATTTTAATCTTGAAGTAGTGGATGGTGTAGTAATAAAACCATTCATCCCCTTCTTGATTGTATCTTTTAAATTTCTGGCTTTACCTTGATATCTGAGAAGAAGTAATTGTTTTTGTGTTGAAATCATAAACTGTATCACCTGCTACTTCTCCAGATTACTTTTTAATTTTGTCGTGTGGTATGGCTTGGCTTTCATTCTGTTTGGTGTTCAGATCTCCATGTCCATATGGTACTGAGTGCAGGTAATTACTGTTGTTATAAATGTTATAACATCAGCCTTTCTGCCTCGATCTGATAAAACATTTTCTTATTTTCCCTATAAAAACTCACATGCTTTATAAAGATACTTAGTATCGTTTCTCAGCCATAATCCCAGTCTTGGGATGAAATTTAAACCACAAATACGATTTACTGTGCAAATCATAGGCTTTTTATACTGTCGTTATCAAAACGTCTATTTTTCAAGCAAGAGGGACTGTTAAGTTGAGAAGAGCTTTTCAGAGTAGATATTGTCTTTCTTCCCCACAAAGTTAGTTCTTGTTTTCCTCTCTCTTAGTCCTCAGCAAGCACTGTATCTGTTACCAGCATTGTGAATTATGAATCTCAAGTGAATTTATTTGTGTATTGTTCACTTATAAGAAATAAGTCAAAATGTGTGCCAGTAACTTTCCAATGCTAGCAAAACCAAGATTTGTAATTAAATGGTCATAAGGTATGGTCTTTTACATATTTATATCTGTATCTGTGGTTATCTGTCATCAATCATCTGTCTACCTGTTTGATTGCTTATATGCATCTCTACCTGTTATCTCATGACTGAACAATGTAAAACCCTTGTTGGCAATTGGTGTCAACAAGATACTCCATCAGACCTCTTAATAACCAAAGGCAGGAGAAAATCATTTTACCTATTAATAAATATTTTATGGGATGAATTCCTGGAGGAGTTGTGTTTTTAAATTTTCTTTCTACTTGGTAATTTTTCAGATGGTCTATTAAACCTGTTAATACAGTGAAATTGCTAAAAATCATAAATACTGCCTGCCTGTAAAAGTGATTAATATCTGGGAAAGTGATGGTGTGTTCTGAGTCAGTGGGTATCATTTTACGTGTGTCTTGGGAAATGTTGACAGCCCCAAACAAACAGTTCTTCTGGGGTCATTATACTATCAGGCTAATGTGTGTTCTGTCCATTGTCTTTGATGGAGGATTCTAGCTTATTTAAGGAAGTAAAATTCCTAGGAATTTGGGGGTGAAAGGAGCCCCAGAGATCGCCCAGACGAAAGATTGGCAAACTATTTTTTTTTTTCTGTGAAGAGCCAAATTGTAAATATTTTAGCCTTTGCCTGTTGTCTCTAAAACTATTTAGCTCTGCTGTTACAGCACAAAAGTAACCATAGAAGGCACATAAATGAGCGTGTCTGGGTTCTAATAAAACCTGATAGATGGACACTGAAATTTGAATTTTATGTAATTTTCACATGTTATGAAATTTTCTACTTTTGATTTGATTTTTCCCCAGCCATTTCAAAATGTAAAAGCTATCATTAGCCCTAGGGCTATACAAATCCAGTGTGCCAGATTTGGCCATTAGGCCGTGGTTTCCCAATCCCTTGTGGCTCAGCTGGTGAAGAATCTGCCTGCAATGCAGGAGACCTGGGTTCAGTCCCTGGGTTGGGAATATCCCCTGGAGAAGGGAAAGGCTGCCCACTCCAGTATTCTGACCTGGAGAATCCCATAGACTGTATAGTCCATGGGGTCACAAAGAGTTGGATGCGACTGAGCGACTTTTACTTTCCCAACCCCTAATCTAGTCCATGGGCTTCCCAGTGGCTCAATGGTAAAGAATCCACCTGGCAGGGCAGGAAATGAGGGTTCAGTCCCTGGGTTGGGAAGATCTCTGGAGAAGGAAGTGGCAACCCACGGCACTCTTCTTACCTGGAGGATCACCATGGACAGAGGAGCCTGGGGAGTTGCAGAGTCGAACACCACTGAGTGGCTCACACACACATAGTCTAGTCCATCATTACTTGGCGCTGGGGCCCCATGCAGTGTTCTCAGCAGCCTTTTCTAAACACACAGAGGTGGAGGGTGCCTGCTTCTCTATACAGGACTGTCTGACTTTGTCTTCTTTTCAATATCATGATTCAAGCAAAAGTGCACTTTAATGAAGGACAGGAGTTTTTCCCTTAGTGAATGCTACTTGATCTTTCAAAAAAATATAACATCCCTAGAAGCAACTTCAGATCTTCAGTTTTGGTCAAAGCTGGAGAAATGTAGCTGACAAAGTATCCATAAAAACATTCAAACACCTGGTTTTCGGTATACCTTCCTTACTGCCAAGAAATCAGAACTGGTGAAGTGTAACGTGTACCCTACAGAAACACGGTAAACCTATGGAAAAAGAAACACACACACAGACAGGAAATAGTCCACTGCTACACATCCTCTGCATGGAAAACTTCAGCGTCCGCTGGTTCATGATGGTTTGGAGGCATTTTGGGTTCCCGTTTGTAAGAAAGTCAGATCCTTTGACAGCAGGGAAGAAATTAACTAGGTCTCGGCATCCACTTGAGAACCTGGAAACTCCCTGTCTCCTATCTCTAATGCTGCCGCCGGGGAAGTTAAATTTTAACAAGAATGTCAACAGCCAAAGTGGAGAGAAGACCATTGAGACAAATGTGTTTTTCCAGTGTGTTTACTCTGCGATGCTCACCTTCAAGCCAGCCTTCCGCTTCTGATCAAGTCCGTAGACTTGTAACTAAGGACATATTTCATTTATTAAATTTACCTTGAGCTCATTTTTTCAAGATTGAACTGTCATGGTCCATGAATTCTGTGACTTGCATTTTTTTGTGTTTTGTTACAAATTAGGATTTAAGTTTCCTCCGAAAACATCTCCTGAGGAGTGCATGAAGGTGAGAATGGGGTCGGCGAGGCAAGCGGGGCGGAAGTTCGGGGCACACGAGAGAAAAGTTGTTGTTTAGTCACTAAGTTGCGTCTGACTTTTTTGTGACCCCATGGGCTGTGCCCTCCAGGCTCCTCTACCCATGGACTTCTCTAGGCAAGAATACTGGAGTGGGTTGCCATGCCCTCCTCCAGGGGTTCTTCCCATCCCAGGGTTCGAACTCCATTTCTCCTGCACTGGCAGGAGGATTCTTCACCACTAATCACCTGCAGAAAAGTTTAAATAGAGCTACAAGTGGGGCTCAGAAAGTTTGGAATACCGCTTTCTCTCCTCAAGTGGCCCCTGCTCAATAACAGCGATCACCCTTCGTCCCTTTTTCTCTCGAAATTTTGGCAGTGTTTCCCTGCAAGTTCACAGCAGTCTTTTGCTTACATAACATCTTCCCACCACACACGTGCCCAGCTATTCATTAAAGTGGTTTAAATTAGTGCACAGATGCTTGCTTTCAGTTGCTTAAACTTCCTGAGTGTGTAAAAGGAATATGTTTATTTATAATCGCCTTTAGCATTGTGACTTCCCAGGAACTTGGCCTGGTCCTCCTCTAGTCTGTCAAAGTGCAGCATTAAAATGAGTCATGGCTGTTTGACTCCATCGACTCCTAGCCTGTGCCGGTGGGATCTGGGGAGAGGGGTTACGCGGGCTCAGAAATAAGCCTGACCCTGTCGGTCGTCAGGAGCGAAGGCCAGCGTCTTGGGCACCTGGTGGACTTGATGGGTTGCTGCCCAGTGAGTCAGGTATCGGCAGCTGTGGCTGACTGAACTTGCTGGGAGTTTTTGGTTTTTATTCTATTTAGTTTCAGCTGTACAGCAAAGTGAATCAGTTATATTCATATATCTGTTCTTTTTCAGACAGATGCTGAAGCTGAAACTCCAATACTTTGGCCACCTGATGCAAAGAACTGACTCATTTGAAAAGACCCTGATGCTGGGAAAGATTGAAGGCGGGAGGAGAAGGGGATGAGAGAGGATGAGATGGTTGGATGGCATCACTGACTCAATGGACATGAGTTTGAGTAAACTCTGGGAGTTGGTAATAGACAGTGAAGCCTGGCATGCTGCAGTCCATGGGGTCGCAGAGTCGGACACGCCTGAGTGACTGAACTGAACTGATTCTTTTTCAAATTCTTTTCCCACTTAGGTTGTTACATGATATTGAGCAGAGTTCCCTGTGTTATTCAGTAGGTCCTGTTGGTTCTTAGTCATCTGTACATGTCCATCTCAAACTCCCTAACTATCCTTTCCTCTCGCTTCCACTTGGTAACCGTAAGTTTGTTCTCTAAGTCTGTACACTGCCCTGAAGGTGAAGGTGAAGGTGTCTTATCTCATCTGATCTTGGAAGCTAAGCAGAGTCTGTCCTGGTTAGTGCTTGGATGGCACTTTTTAACATGATCACTTCCCTATTTTGTTTATTTCCTTCGAGTCTTGAACAGGAACTAAATTACAGTGTCTGGGGACGCTGTGGAGGAATCCCCAGACCTAGAGTGGATGGCTGCAGGAACTTAAAAAACCCAGAGGAAGGCCCAGGAGCCTGGCAGTGGGTCGGAACCTGGCTACTGGGGAGATCACATGTCTTGCACTCACACAGGGCTTCCCAGGTGGCTCAGTGGTAAAGAATCCACCCGCTAATGCAAGAGACACAAGAGACCCCTGGGTTGGAAAGACCTCCTGGAGGAGGAAATGGCAACCCACTCCAGTATTCTTGCCTGGAGAATCCCATGAACAGAGGAGCCTGGAGGGTACAGTCCACGGGGTTGCAAAGAGTCAGACACCACTGAGCGAGCACATGGCGTGTGCTTGTACAGCCCTTGCATTTTTTTGAGGAGCAGCCTATATATTGCAAGGAAGAATGAGTCATGCACACGAGTGAGAACCCCACTCCCTGTCGTCAACCTTGATCCTCCTTTTCCTTCCCTTAGATAGTAGAGCAAGGAGGCAGCTCCGTCCTTCTGCCCCTCTCTCTTTTTTAAGAACCAGAGATGAACTATTTTCATAGGCCCATTCACTCCAAAATACTTATATAGAAGATTTCTTGGAGTCCTGAGAATTTTTTCTCTTTTTTTAATATAAATTTATTTGTTTTAATTGGAGGCTAATTACGTTACAATATTGTATTGGTTTTGCCATACATCAGCATGAATTGAAAACATGAGTGTTACTGTGATTTAAGTAACTTTCAAGTGGGCAAGTGAAAGATGATGAAGTTATTAACCCCTTTCCTGAAAATCATGGCACTACATGGGCACACGTGTGTCCTGCAGATTTGTCAGTGAAAGATGAAAAGATAAAGCCCTGGAAAAACAGTCCTTCCTGTCTAGAATGTTTGGTCTTTTTGAATATTAACTATAACCCATAGTATTTTGAGCTAAAATGTAGGGGGTTGGCTGTAATGGTCATTTTACTTTTCACAGTTAAATGTTCAGAATGCCATCAACACTTACACTCAAAACTGAAGGACATAGATTCAAATCAAGAAAAAGAAATTTAGAATTAATGTCTAAAAATTTTTCGATGAGAGATGATAAAAAAGGGGTAAAAATAATGGCAGCTTTAAGATCAATGTTAAACATAAAACTGGCATCTTAATTTCACACATCTTGAAATGCAGGTCTTTCCATTTAGAAAACCCATAGTTTACAGGAGACATTATTTACTCAGTAGACATAACAGCTGTGGAAGACTGATTGCCATCTGTATCATGTATATAAAATTGCCATGTGTGTGTGCACAGAAGTGTCCAGAATGCACAGAGGGAAAATTGGAACTGGAATGACTTATTATATGAAGCTGTCTCATCCGTGACTCTGCTCGGGGTCCTTGACTGTTATTTTGAAACTGGAATTTGTTTGCAGGGCTCAGCTTTTCCTGTTTGGATAGAGTTGGTTCTGTCCACCCACGCTGGAAGTAGATGGGCCCAGGTTTGAACCCATTTCTGCCACTTGCTGTTTGGCCTTGGAGGAGGGTTGCTAGTCTTAGAACCTTGGTATAAATTCTGTGAAAGGGGATTAACACCCACCTCCTACGGTTGGCCTGGGGATGGAGGACTTGGCATCATACAATTCTGGTGGCATCCAGTAGGTTTCTGTGATACACATAGAACTTAACCTCTTTTTAGGTATTTTTAACATGCTCAATATACAGAAATACATACTTCATTTGACAAAGTATATCACATAAGTATATATGTGCATCTTTATAGGAGAACCAGCTTAGGATATTTCCCTTATTTTTGTTTAACAACTAATGGGTTTTACCTAGGTTAGTCTACATTTCTTGTATTTTGGGGTTGCCTGGAGAAGGCAATGGCACCCCACTCCAGTACTCTTGCCTGGAAAATCCCATGGACAGAGGAGCTTGGTAGTCCATGGGGTCCATGGTGTCCATGGGGTCCTGCAGTCCTTGGGGTCGCTAAGAGTCGGACACGACTGAGCAACTTCACTTTCACTTTTCACTTTCATGCATTGGAGAAAGAAAATGGCAACCCATTCCAGTGTTCTTGCCTGGAGAATCCCAGGGATGGGGGAGCCTGGTGGGCGGCCATCAATGGGGTCACACAGAGTCGGACACAACTGAAGAGACTTAGCAGCAGCAGCAGCACTGTACTTGTATGGGCTTCCATGGTGGCTTAGATGGTAAAGATCCACCTGCAATGCAGGAGACCTGGGTTCAATCTCTGGGTTGGGAAGATCCCCTGGAGGAGGGCATGGCAACCCACTCCAGTATTCTTGCCTGGAGAATCCCATGGACAGAGGAGCCTGGCTACAGTCCATGGGGTCCCAAAGAGTCAGACATGACTCTGTGACAGCACGCATGCACAGTGGACTTGAGCAGAACTGGCCTTCTCTGACCCTGCAGTCATTTCCATTCATCATAATGCTCCGAATACCTGCATTACTTTGCTGTTGCTTTATAAATTCCCAGGCTCTCTCTGCTCCTTGTGTCTCTACTAGATTTGGTAGTTCCTACCAAGACTTCCTACTCTGCCACTTGGCATCTCTTTGAAGCAGTTATGGTTCAGTCTAGAACCTGGACTGAAACATTAAAATTTCCCACTGAATTACAACCAACACACACATCTGAAATCTACATCACAGTGAACCATCACCCAGATCAAGATTTGAAAATATCCACTTGATAGCACCCTTAGAAAATAAGTGCTCTGTCGCCACCAGCGATTAGCATCGCCTGGTTTTGAGTATCGTACACATGGAATCACACAGTATGTACTCTTCTGCGTCTCAGTGTTATGACTAGCGTTGAGTAGGGCTATGTATTCTTCTCTGATGTGTACTACTCCACCTGTGGACCGCAGTGTAAGTGTAAGTATTGATCAACTCTACTGTAGATAGAGTTAGTGGAGGATAGAGGAGCCTGGCATGCTGCAGTCCACGGGGTCACAAAGAGTGGGACACAGCAACTGAAAAAACTGTTGGGGGGCATGGGTTATTTTCAGTTTGGGGCTGTTAGAAATAGGCAGGTAGGAACATTTTGAAACTTGTGTTTTGGTGAATAAAAACACTCGGTTCTCTTGGGTGGAATTTCAGAGGTAGAGTTGCTATGGTGTAAGATATATTTGTATATATTTGCCTTAGTATAATAGATATGGTCATTGACACACTAGTTATTTTTAACAGAAATTTGTGTAAGGAATTGGTTAAACAAGTGTGAGAGGCCTGGAACAGCAGAAGGGGATGCTGAGGTAACTCAGAGGGAGACAGAAATGTTACCTGCTCGAGGCAGTTACTACCCCAGGGTCAAAGTGAAGGGAAGAAGCTGGGGTGTTGGAATCTGGGAGCTGGAGGACCTGCCATGCTCAGAGACGGGGTACCTGCAGACTGGTGTCCAAAGGGTCACCGGGAGGCTGATTCTGGGGATATCTATGTTAAATAAAGCAGTGTGTACATGTCAATTCCAGACTCCCAATCTAGCCCTTCCTCCGACCCTTCCCCCATAGTACCCGTAAATTCTCTTAGGTTTGTGAGTCTATCTCTATTTGGAAAATAAACCCATTTGTATAATTTTTTAAAGCTTTGTCTTAATTCAACATTTTCTGTCACTGACGACGCGTTGGTGAAACCGTTCATGGTGTCAAATTGTTCTCATATCCATTTCCTCCTCCTGGATGAGAATGAGACTGTCTCCTTTTCCTAAAGTCTTGTGGATCCCTAGGGAGGTATCTTGTGCCCACACTGCTTCAGTACCTTGTACACACCTCACTTCTACACTGAGCTGGAATAAGATGGGCCACGAATTCTCTGGACCACCTTCCACGGAAAGGCGGGGCTGTCAGTCACCTCCCCTGGGATGTGAGGAGTGAGGGGCCCTGTGGCTTCTGACTGATGGCATCTGGGGAAATGATTGTGTGGTGTCTCCAGGCCAGACCTCAGCTCAGCTTCAACTTCTTCCTCTTGGATGCCGGAGCTGCCACAAATGACCTCTGACTGTAGTGAGAGTGAAACTGTGGGTGTGAAAGTGAAAATGTTAACTGCTCAGTCATGTCTGACTCTTTTCGACCCCATGGACTATAGCCCGCCATGCTTCTCTGTGCTCTGGGATTCTCCAGGCAAGAATACTGGAGTGGGTTGCCGTTTCCTCCTCCAGGGGATCTCCCTGACCCAGGGATTGAAGCTGTGTCTCCTGCAATGCAGGCAGATTCACAGTTTGAGTCACTGAAACTGTAGGTAACCATGAGTTAAATCCATTTCATCTGTGACTAGACTTCACAAATCAAGGTTGTTTTAATTGTTGTTAGAAAAGACTTACCTGTCCTGCATTGGAGAGTCTGAACAACAAGAGGTTTCCTAGCGACCAGGGAGTCAGCTGTGTCCAGTTCTAGCTGAGCCTGTTAAGACTGGTTCTGACAGGAGCACCCGCCCTCCGGCTGGGCCGGCCTGCAGGTCCTCCTGACCTCATGATGTCAGAGGGCCCCAACCCCACCTTGAGCAGGTGCTGCCCGCCTCCTGCATCTCCATGCCTCATCCCATGGATATCCCACCCTTGCCTTCTGGAGGGCTGGTCTGAAGCTTGTTCTACCATCTTCTTGGACCTTGTGGATAAACCCCTCTTTGTTGCAAACCCCTGGTGTTTTTTGGGCTGTGGCTCCTGACAGCATGCTGGGCAAGTGGACCTGGTTTGATGACAAGGTGAGACCAGGTGGTGGGGTCACCAGTGAGGCTCAGAGGCGCGGGCGGCTCGGCCACTGCAGTTCCCAGGTGGTGGCTTAGCATCGTCAGCAGTCACTGCTGCTGAACTCTGTGCAAATCACTGATTCAAGAGCAAAAGAAATGGTTGTTCTTTTTCTTCTTTAAAAAAAATTGTAAAATATACAAAGTTTGCCACTCTGACTCACTTTAAGTGTACAGTTCAGTAGCATTGAGGACATTCATGTTGTTGTAAACCTGCACCACCATCCGTCTCTAGAACTGTTTTTTTATCTTCCCAAACTCAAAAACTCTGTACCCTAAACACTCACTTCCTGTACCTCTTTTACCCAGACCCTGATGACCACCATTCCCCTTTTGGGAGGGGAAAGATTTTATTATTTATATTTTATTGAAGTGGAGTTGATTGACTAGTATTGATTATAATATTCGTTTCAGGTGAAGTATAGTTGGTGGACTAATATTGATTACAATGTTAGTTTCATGTGAATTAATTTTAGAGTATATTTTGTTAAAAGTTATTACAAGATAATGGTTATAATTCCCTGTGCTATATAATATATTCTTGTTGCTTGGCTGTTTTATACATAGTAGTTGTCCCTCTTACTCCCTTCCCTACTGGGAACCACTAGCTCTATCTGTGAATCTGTTTCTCTTTTGCATATACATTCATTTGTATTATATTTTGAATTCCACATGATTGATATCATACAGTATTTGTCCTTCTCTGACTTATTGTACCAAGCACAGGATTCTCTAGGTATGTCTGCATTGCTGCAAATGACGAGATTTTACTCTTTTTATGGCTGATAGTACCCCACTGTGTGTGTGCACCTGTGTGCTGTATCTTCTTAATCCCGTCCTCTGCTCAGGGGCACTTGGGCTGTTTCCATGGCTTGGCCGCTGTCAGTAGTGTTTCTGTGACCATTGAGGTGCACGTACCTTTTCAAATTAGTATTTTCATTTTTTTCCCAAATATATTCTCAGGAGTGGAATTGCTGGATCTTATGGTAGCTCTATTTTTAGTTTTTTGAGGAACTCCATAGTGTTTTCTATAGTGGCTGTGCTGACTTACATTCCCAGCAATAGTGTAAGAGGGTTCTTTTTTTTTTTTTTCCCAGAGCTTCTGTGGTGTTTGTTATTTGTGGACTTTCAGATAATGAGCATTCTGACTGGCAGGAGGTGATATCTCGTCATCTTGATTTGCACGTCTCCAGTAATAAGCAGTGTTGGGCATTTTTCATGTGCCTGTTGGCCATCTGTATGTCTTCTTTGGAAAAATGTCTATTCCGATCTGTCCATTAAAAAAAATTTTTTTATATTGAGTTGTATGAGCTGTTTGTATATTTTAGATACTAACTCCTCATCAACCATATTATTTACAAATATTTTCTCCCATTCTGTAGGTGGTCTTTTTATTTTTTCCTTTTCTTACCAAAGCTTCTAAGTTTTATTAGATCTTATTTATTTCCTTATTTTTGTTTTAGGTTCCTTTGCCTTAGGATCCAAAGACTATTGGTATGACTTATGACAATGAATATTCCACCTTGGTCTCTTTTAGAAGTTTTATTATGGTTTCAGGTATTAAATTTGGGTCTTTCATCCATTTTGATTCTATTTTTTTTTTAAAAATATGGTGCCAGGAAGTTCTGATCTCATTGTTTTACAGCTATTTCTCCAGTTTTCCCAGCAGCATTTATGGAAGAGACTTTCTCCACCATGCATTCTTGCCTGCTTTGTCATAGGCTGACCATCAGTGTGTGGGTTTGTTTCTGGGTGCTCTCCACTGTTGCAGTGATCTGTGCGTCTGTGCTTATACCAGCATGCTGCTTTGATTACTGTAGCTTTGCCGTATAGTGTGGCATCTGAGAGAGTGAGACTGCCTGCTTTGCTCTTTTTTCTCAAGATTGCTTTGGCAATTTAGGGTCTTCTATGGCTCTACGTGAATTTTAGGATTATTTGTTCTAGTTCTGTGGGAAAATATTATTGGTATGTTAATACAGCCTTCTACTTTTTGTCTCTGTGAATTTGCCTATTCTAGGTACGTCACATAAATCATATAATATTTGTCCTTTTGTGTGTAGCTTATTTTGCTTAGCGTAATGTCTTTGAGTTTCATCCATGTTGTAGCACATGTCAGAATTTCCTTTGGAGAGTAAATAATACTCCACTGTATGGATAGATGAATTTATGTATCTGTTCACCCGTTAGTGACATTTGTGTCGTTTTCAGTTTAGGCTGTTGAGAATAATGCTGCTGTGAACCTGGGTGTGTAAATATCGGTCTGAGTCCCAGCTTTCAATTCTTTTGGATATATACCCAGAAATGGGGCTTCCCAGGTGGTGCTAGTGGTAAAGAATCTGTTTGCCAGTGCAGGAGATGCAAGAGACATGGTTCAGTCCCTGGATGAGGAAGATCTCCTGGAGAAGGAAGTGATAACCCACTCCAGTATTCTTGCCTGGAAAATTCCACAGTGGGCTACAATCCACAGGGCTCACAAAGAGTCGGACGCAACTGAGTGCACACACATATGCACCCAGAAGTGAAATTTCTGGATCATATTTAACATCTGTTTAGTGTTTGAGGAATCTGTTGTTTTGAGCCTAAGTTTGGAGCTGGTTTGTTCCACGGTAACAGGCGACACGAATGCTCCTGGACGGCACTGCGTGTTTGCATGTCTGTCTTCTCCACTGGGCAGAGCTCCTCTGATGCCGTTTGTCTGCGCTGTTAGCTTGTAGCAGCAAGTATGGAGCATGGTTCTGGCACTAGTTAATGGAGAATCTCACAACCAGCTGTGACTTTGAGAATATTTACGAATCTGATGGGCAGTAGGCATGGGTTCGTTACAAAGGACCAGTGCCTTGTAGGGTCAGGAATGCCCCCTGCCCCCGGGCAGGAATACCCTCCAGTTGCTGGATGGTGGGGCGGTCCAGAGGTGGTGGTGGAGTGGACCCACCTGCTGCTTTACTGGCAGGGGTGCAGCTAGTCATCACCTGGCATGGATGTTTCAGCATCTCTGCAGGCAGCTGAGGGGTCACAGGGTAGGTGTCCCTTGCAGCGACAGTGTTCACCATCACGGGTGGGGAGGGGGGGATGTGGACCACATCCTGCAGATGAGGAAACTGAGGTGTGTGTGGGGGGTGGGTCAGTGACTTCTGTGAGGTCACAGGTGGACAAGTGTCCAGGCTCATGAAATGAGGGCTTTTATTCTTACTTGAAGTCCTTCCATCACACTTGGGTGCCGCAGGGGAAGTTCACAGTCGTCCTGGGAGGACAGGCCTCTACGGGGCCTGAGGACTCTGGGCTATGGGTGCAGGCTTGTGAGCCCCGCAGTCTGAGACGTGCCCTGGGAGGCTTCGGGAACCAGGCTCTGAGGATGTGGGTCTTGGTCGGGGGGAGGGCAAGCAGGGAGCCTGGGTGGGCAGTGGGCCTGGACGTCCAGAGGCCCAGAACTCTGGCAGAAGTGGCGATCCTCTGGTGAGCAGACAGACAACCATCTTCTGGGGAAGGGAAGAGACACACTTATCCCCTCTCTGGTCACTTACTGTGTGGCCGACGTGGATGTCCATTCACAGAGAAGTTTGTGTGGTGAGAAGGAATTCACAGAAATATTAGCAAGAGGAGAAATTCATTTTCCAAGAGAGGAAAGGGCCAGATGCTTAGACTGGCATTGGCACATAGATAGGGGTCTGACTTTTATCAAGTTTAGGGGACCAGGTGCAGGGAAGAGGGGGTAGGGGCATGTCTATCTTTGTCCCCAGCAGAATCCGGGCTGCTGTGTCTGTAAGATGTGGTTTTACTGAGATTCTGTGCATTCTTGTCTTCAGTAGCTTTCTAGTCCTGGGGTCTGAGAGAGACTCGATAGTGGCCCTTGACAGGTGCTGCTCTATTGTGAACAGTGTTAGGTGGGTTTACATTTCCCTTCTCTGAATATTCAGGCTTCTCAGGTAAAGAATCCAGCTGCCAGTGCAGGCCACAGGTTCAGTCCCTGAGTCAGGAAGATTCTGTGGAGGAGGAATGGCAACCCACTCCAGTATCCCTGCCTGGGAAATCCCATGGACAGTGGAGCCTGGCGGGCTATAGTCCATGGGGTCACAAAGAGTCGGACACGACTGAGCTACTAAACAGCAGCAGCAGCTTCTGAATATTAACTTAGTCTTAAGAGTCACATGGAACCTAGATGGCCCCTCTGTTGGGAATCAGGATGGAGGGCTTGTCTTCTGAGCTGGGCCGCAGAGCTGTTCCCACCTGGGGGCCCTGGAGGGTTGTCTTGAAATTGAACTGACCTGTGATGGGCGTGGGGGGAAGGGCAGGAAGACAGTTCTTGGTGAAGGAGAGGAGAAACCAGACAAGACAGGGAGTGAAGCAGAGGAGACAGTGCGCAGCAGTCAGGGAGTGAGTGAGAGAGCCACGTTTAGTGCCTGAAGTCGGAGCCACGGTACTAGGACCGACAGAGGCTGTCGCCTCATCCAGCATCTGGAAAGGTGGGGGAGGCATAGACCCGGCGTGGTGCTCTTCTGGGGTAACGGGGGTGCCAGAGTGCAGCTTTCGATCCAGCTAGGAGGAGTACAGAGGTCCCGAGGCCCCGCGGAGGAGGTGCAGTCCAGATGAAAGAGGCATCAGGCTACAAGAGCTGTGGTGAGGCGGACGCCCACGCGTCTGACACTCCTGGCAGGGGCTGTGTGGGGCTACAGCAAGTCCCTCCAGAGGGCTTAAGGTGGCGGAAGCCTTGGGGAGGCTGGAGGTTCTTTTCCCAGGTGAGAAGCTGTCCTTGAAAGTCAAAGCCCCAGCTTTTTGTGGAAGGAGCTGATGTGGCAGGTCCTAGTTTCACTCAGCTGTGTAGGGCAGGTGCCAGGAGTTACCTGTAGAGGAGGTCAGATAGAAAGTCAGTGGAATTGATAGGAGGACAAATAGAAGTCCTGTGAAAGGACCGTTCACGGAAGGAGGATGGAATTGTTTAGATGCCCAATTCGGGAAGGCCCCTCAGGTGGGGAAGTTATTTATTTGAGCTCTGTTTCTTGTTCTGCCCCAACATCAGAGGGGGTTTAGGTAGAGAGTTTGATTGCAGTTGGGAGGAGTTGGGGGTGAAGGTGTGGTCTGGCTGTGAGGCCAGGGGACACCCCTGAGGTAGTGCTGGCCATAACGTACCTGGGAGACTTGATCAGTAAGGAGACCTCCTGGAAGAGGGGTCCATGGATGAGGAGGGGCATTAGAGGAAGTGGACCCATGAGACAGCCTGAGGCCAGAAACGCCACCATGGGGGCAGGGGCCCAAACCAGGGTGGGGGGCCTGAGTAGGGACAAGGTTGCTTGAGGGGCGCTGGGAACTTGGAGAGGCCCCTCCTGCCAGTGGTAGCACACAGCCAGCAGCTGTGATGCTGTGAGCCCCTGGCCTTTGGAAGGAAGGTTGTGGTTTCTTCTGTTGTGCAGAAGGAAGGGCAATGGATGAGAGGCTCCTGATGGGTGGCTGGTATGAAAGAGCGTGGTCAAGAACAAGGTGAGAAAGAGAACAAGGATTCTGTCTTAGCCATCTGTGGGGCTGGTCCAGCAGGGGCCGGGAACTTTCTTCTGGGTACAGGAAAAGGGTTACATCTGCCATTGTGAAAGATTATAAAGAACAGAAGGGGAAACAAGAGAGTAAGACCCACGTAAGACCCCCAGGGTATACAGGTTCCGGTGGTCTCTGGGTTCTAGTGGACCCGGAGTTTGGAGGCGGATGATTGTGGACTGGTATAGGGAGAGGACTGTGTTGGGGACACAGCAGGGGGATCAGTGGGCTTGCGTTGTGACAAGTGGGTCCAGCTGTATGTCTGAGAGCTTGGCTGCCATTGGAGGTGTGAGTAGTACCTGAAATGGACCCTCTGCAGGAGATCAGGGGGTTTGGTATGTGTGTGGAGGCTCTTTCATAAGGCCTGGTCCCCAGACTGTAGGGCTGTGGGTGGGGACAAGCCCTGAGGTTGAGGTGTGTGCTGTGTGCCAAGTTGCTTCAGTCGTCATGTCCAACTCTGTGTGACCTCATAGACTGTAGCCCACCAGGCTCCTCTGTCCATGGAATTCTCTAGGCAAGAATACTGGAGTGGGTTGCCATGCCCCCTCCAGAGGATCTTCCCTGCCCAGGGATGGAACCCAGGTCTTACGTCTCCTGCATTGGCAGGTGGGTTCTTTACCACTAGCACCACCTGAGGTTGGGGTAGGTATCTATTAGCATGGGTCCGTGAGAGGTTGTAAGTTTAGTTTTAAGGTTGAGGGGTAAGAGCTTGGAGGAGGAGGCTTCATGGTAAAAAAGAATAAGAAGAGCTGGGTGTCATACATGAGTTCAAAGGGATGGAAGTGTAAGCGGGCCTTCAGAGTCATCTGGAGTCAGAAAGCCAGGGAAGGTGTTCTAGCCAGCCCTGATGGAGTTCCAAGGTGAACTTAGTGAGCTGTTTTTTAAGGCAGGGGTCCCCAACTTCTGAGACCTAATGCCTGATGATCTGAGGTGGAGCTGATATAATAATAATAGAAACAAGTGCACAATAAATGTAATGCTCTTGAATCATCCTGAAACCATCAAACCATCCCCCAGTTTGTGGAAAAATTGTCTTCCATGAAATTGGTCCCTGGTGCCAAAAAGGATGTGGACCGCTGTTTGAAGGGAAGAGTGAGCCTTTTCTGGTTTTTCCTGAAGGTTGGGGGTGCCAAGCTGTATATAGTTTGTATTTAATGTCTAAAGTTTGAAACACCTGTTGGGTAATTTGAGAGGTGGAAGCCGAGCCACTGTCACTCTGGAGAGAGGTGGGGAGACCCAGTCTAGGGATAACTTCTTGCAGCAGTGCCTGAGTTGCACAGAAGCCCTTCCGGGTGTAGCAGGAAGGCCTTGGTCCACTTAGTAAAGTGTCTGCGAATGTTAACAGGTACTTGCACCTTTTATGGGTGGTCATACGGGTGAAGTCTAATTGCCAGTCCTAACCTCGCAGGCGTCCCCTTAATTGCTGGGTTGGGAGAGATGGCACAGGCTTTAGACACCTCCGGGAGTTCACTCACTTGCAAATAGGATATGGTGAGGTGACATCTTTTAGTTTTACTTCTAAGTTAGCAGAGTGGAGTAGAGGGGCTGAGAGAACCTTTCAGGGCTCTGTGCCCGTGTGGAGAGTGGCATGTGGGTCAGGCTGTTGCTGATAGCCACATTTTCCCAAGAGTGAAAAGCATGGCCCGTCCTGAGGAGGTCCTGGTTCTGAGCACACCTCAGCCTCGGACTGGTGACCTTGCAGGGCGACTTGAGAGGGAGAAGGGCTGGAGAGAGCCTGGCT
>SJYC01022513.1:0-72625 GCA_006408675.1 Madoqua kirkii | reverse complement strand
GCAACCCTGGGATTTCTTTGGAAGGAATGATGCTAAAGCTGAAACTCCAGTATTTTGGCCATCTCATGTGAAGAGCTGACTCATTGGAAAAGACTCTGATGCTGGGAGGGATTGGGGGCAGGAGGAGAAGGGAATGATCGAGGATGAGATGGCTGGATGGCATCACTGACTCGATGGACATGAATCTGAGTGAACTCTGGGAGTTGGTGATGGACAGAGAGGCCTGGCGTGCTGCGATTCATGGGGTCGCAAAGAGTCAGACACAACTGAGCGACTGAACTAAACTGTGCCTGTCTTTGCATGAAATGTTCTGTTGGTATCTCTACTTTTCTTAAAGAGATCTCTAGTCTTTCCTATTCTATTGTTTTCCTCTATTTCTTTGTATTGTTCACTTAAGAAGGCTTTCTTATCTCTCCTTGCTATTCTCTGGAACTGTGCATTCAGTTGGGTATATCTTTCCCTTTCTCCTTTGCTTTTTGCTTCTCTTACCCTTTGTATAAACCCAAAATTCAATAAAGAAATATTAAAACCTAACTGGCTTTATTTAATGGTTCATGAATATGGCACTGGAGATAGAAAGGAGCTCCAAACGAACTGTGCAAAATGGAAGGTCCTTGTAGGTAGAAAGGAGTGGAAGAAAGAAGTTTCTAGCAAAGAGTGATTGTTTCAGGCAAAGTCAACTTGCTTTTTGGTAAAGTGTCTATCCAATTCACTAGACTCAGTTATGGGACAGAAATTAAATTTTATTTTATTTTATTTTATTTTATTTTTTTTAGAAATTAAATTTTAATGTTTATTCAGCACATGTTACAGATCAGGCACTGTGCTAAACAATTTACATATGTACTATATAACTCAATTCTCACAGCAAATCTGTAAAACAGGTTTATATTGTTCCCATTTATAGGGATAGGTAGGGGCTATCAAGCAGATAATGGCTAAATGTCACATTTCTGGGAAAGGCTAGATCTGAAGTAGGTTAAGTATTAAGTCTTGGTTTGCTGATGTGGGACTTAGCACAAGTAACTACATTTTTGGCCTGCTGTTAATGTTTATTCAGCACATGTTACAGATCAGGCACTGTGCTAAACAATTTACATATGTACTATATAACTCAATTCTCACAGCAAATCTGTAAAACAGGTTTATATTGTTCCCATTTATAGGGATAGGTAGGGGCTATCAAGCAGATAATGGCTAAATGTCACATTTCTGGGAAAGGCTAGATCTGAAGTAGGTTAAGTATTAAGTCTTGGTTTGCTGATGTGGGACTTAGCACAAGTAACTACATTTTTGGCCTGCTGTTATTATTTAACACCTAGAATTGAGAGATCTCATTTCTGGGTATGTAGTTGAAATAATGTGTCTCATGAGCACATAGACCTAAATGTTATAATGTATACTGTAGGACTACAAATTGGAAGTAACTTAAACATCCACCAATGTAGTATATTTCCAAAATGAAATACTGCTGTTAAAATAAGTAGGTAAATTTTATTCAAATAGATAAATCTCCAGTATATAATGTTGAATAAAAAAGGCGAGTTGTAAAATCACATGCCCTGCTAGCAAATTATTTAGGTGAGTTAAAGAAAAAAGAAAAGTGACTACAGCTATTAAAGTACTAGATCCTGCAGGTGGAAATCCCTTAAGATCTGTTCCTCATTTAGTAAATGGGAACAAAAACAATGCCTATTTCACAGACTGGTTGTGTTGATTGAATCACAGTATATGCGGAAACTGTTTAGCACAATGCCTGATCTGTAAAATGTGCTCAATATTGAGACTAGTAAAACATAAATAGAAATGGGTAGCACAGAAAATGGTAGGTGGGAAGCCAAATCAGTGTTGTCTTCACAACTGGTGCTGGGAAAGCATCACGGGAGAGATGAACCCCATGAGTGAGGAAGTGCACACGAGCAGAAGGCAGGGAGTGAAACAGCTGAAAATATTCAGGGAAAAACAACCCAACACAGCAGGTAACCCAATCCAGTGGAATGAGCTGGGAAGCAGGCAAACTGGAGACCAAGAGAAGAAAACACATTTGTGCTCTTGGAAGTAGCTGCAGTGAAAAAAAAATCCCCAGACCAGGAATGAGCAGGCTTGCCCTGCATCCCTGCCTTTTCTTCAGGGGCTTCCCAGGCTTTGGGTCTACCTTTTGTAAACAACATCTTTCTTAACCATCTTTAATTTTACTTAGATTTCTATCACGAAACCCGTGGAGTATAATGACTCTTCCTTCTCCGGAAATGTTACCAAACCAAACTTGAGTCTGCTTGCCTTAAAGCCGCTCTACTGACACTGGGTTGTGGTGAAGGAAAGTGCAGCTTTTATTTCCAGGGCATCAGGCAAGGAGTCCAAGACAGCTAGTGCTCAAAACATCCCAACTCACTGCTGGGTTTTGTGAAAGCATTTTTAAAGGGAAGGCGAGGGAGGAGAGTCCCAGGGTGTGTGATCAGATTGTGCCCAATCCTCTGGTTGATGAGGAGGTAACTGATCTATGTCACACGGGTTAACACTATCAATCCTTTAGGATCCAGTAGGCCTGGGAGCTGTGTGCTCATGGTCGTCAAGTAGTTAAATTCTTCCGTTCGGTGAGGGTTTCAGCATCTGTTAAAAAAACTCAGGAAATGTGCATTCAGTACTAAAGCAGAGGATATAAGGAAGGGGTCTGTCCCAGGAAGGTCTCATAGGGTCCTGCTCAGTTACAGAAGCATGTATCCTACCTGTGATTGTAATGAATGCATACAATGTGATGAACAAAATCTTGTACTGATAAAAACTATAAAGTGATGGTCTGGGGGCTTTCAGAGATAACTTACTGTTTCAGGTGGAAAACAAATGCTGGTTGAGGCAACAACTCTCAAAACCTTTTACCTTGAAGATGGTTTTTTATTCTCCAAAGCACTTTTCTCATCTGCTATCCCTTCATTAAGTAGTGTGATACACCACATCAACAAACTGAAGAATGAAAACAATATGATCATCTCAATAGAGGAAGAAACGCTTACAGAATCTAGAAAGATGGTACTGATGAACCTATTTGCAGGGCAGCGATGGGCATGCAGACATAGAGAACAGACTTATGGCACAGGGATGCGGTAAGAAGGAGAGGGTGAGAAGAATGGAAAGAGTCGCATGGAAACAAATACACTAATGTATGTAAAATAGACAGCCAGTGGAAATTTACTGTAAGAATGACTCAGGGAACGCAAACCAGGGCTCTGTGACAACCTAGAAGGGTAGGACGGGGTGGGAGGTGAGAGGGAGGCTCAAGAGGGAAGGGAAATATGTATACCTATGGCTGATCCATGTTGATATATGGAACCAACACAATATTATAATTATCCTTCAATTAAAAATAAACTAGGAAGAAACTTTTGACAAAATTCAGCACCCATTTATGATCAAAAACTCTCCAGAAAGTGGGCATAGAGGGAACATACCTCAACATAATAAAGGCCGTATACAACAAACCTACAGCTAACATCATTTTCAGTGGTGAAAAACTGAAAGCATTTCATCTAAGCTCAAGAACAAAACAAGGATGGCCACTCTTGCCACTATTATTCAACATGGTTTTGACAACCAGAAAAAAAAAGAAATAAAAGATATCCGAATTGGAAAGGATATCTATAAAACTGTAAAGTAAAACTGTCAGTGTTTGCAGATGATATGATGCTATACTAGAAAAGTTCTAAAGACACCACTGGAAAACAGCTAGAGCTCATCATTTAATTTAGTAAAGTTGCAAGATACAAAATTAATATACTGAAATTTGTTGCATTTCTATACCCTAACAATGAAATATCAGAAATAAGAAATTTCTTAATTAAGAAAATAGTCCCATTTGCATCACATTAAAAAGAATATAATATCTAGGATTAAACCGACATAAGGAAACTATAAGACAATGATGAAAGAAATTGAAGATGACACAAACAAATGAAAAGTTATAAACATGTTCTTGAACTGGAAGAATCAGTATTGTTAAAATGACTACCCAAGGCAGTCTATAGATTTAATGCAATCCCTAGCAAAATACCAAGAGCATTTTTCACAGAACTCGAACAAACAGGTAAAAAATTTGCATAGAAATACAAAAGAGCTCATATAGCCATAACAACCTCAAGAAAAGCAGCTGGAGGAATCATGCTCCCTGAGTTCAAACTATCCTATAACTCTACAGTAATCAAAACAGGAATGGCACAGGCACAAAACCAGACACATCGATCAGTGGAACAGGAGAGCCTAGGATCAACTGATTAGTGAATAATTTATTGGTCAATAATAATTTATTTGGTCAATTAATCCATGACCAAGAAGGGAGGAATACACAATGGAGAAAAGATAGCCTCAACTGAGAAAAGGTAACTATTGTACACTGTTGGTGGGAATGTATATTACTATAGTCACTGTGGAAAACAGTATGGAGGCTTCCCAAAAAACTAAAAATAGAACTACCATATGATCCTGGTTGATATAACTAGCTGATCCTGGTTATATAACAGCAACAACAAAAACCCCTAAATCACTAACTCAAAATAGACACATGCACCCAATGTTCATAGCACCATTATTTACAATTGCCAAGATATGGAAGCGACTTAAGTGTCCATCAGCAGATGAATGGATAAAGAAGATATGTATACACACAGATATATACATATATATATGAAGGATGCAGTGGATGGATTTGGAGGGCATTATGCTAAGTGAATAACTCAGAGAGAGGCAAATACTGTATGATATCACTTATATATGGAATCTAAAAAGTAAAAAAAAAAACAAAAACCAAAACGAACAAACCAGTGAATATAACAAGAAGCAGAGTTGCAGATAAAAAGAACAAAGTGGTGGTTACCAGTGGGAAAGGAGGGGTGGCTTTAGGGGTGGGGCAGTGGAAATTATAAACTATTGGGTATAAAATAAGCTGCAAGGGTGTATTGTATGACAGAATATAGCCAACATTTGAAACAACTCTAAATGAGTTATAACTTTAAAAAATTATACAGATTTTAAAAGTTCATTTCTTTTCACTGTTGAGTAGCATTTCACAGTATGTTTGTTTGACCTGTCAGCATCCACAGGACATTTGCAGTTTTCAGGGGGTTTTTAACTGAAGGAATAACATGCTGATATTTGTTATATAAGGAAAGAATTCTAGTGGCAGGAGGAGGAAGAATTGGACTGAAATGGGAGCTAACATAAAAAAGAGAAGAGGGGACACACAGGAAGTTATTTTAATAGTAGGAGAGAGAGAGAGAAGGGCTGGAATTAAGGAAGTGGCAGTGAGAATGGAGAGGAGGTAATGGATTCAAATATTGCTGAGGCAGACTTGACAAGATTGGTGCATATGTGATGTAGAAGGTAAGGGAGAGAAGATTCATCAACAACTTCAGCCATCTGGCTTGGGTGCTACGAACTATAACACGGTGTTTAGGAGAAAGATTTTGGAGTGAGGACATTGAGTCCTATTTTGAACACCAAGAGTTTGAGAAACTTAGCAACAGATCCAAGTGGATGTGAGCAGTGACTCAGGAGTGTTCTGGGCAGGAGATGAGATGGAGAAGCTACCAGAAAACAAGTTACATCTGTATCTATGGGGTGGATGAGATTGTCCAAGGAGAAGGCTCCGGGTGTAACCTCAGGAAAATTAACTGTGAATACTGCCAAGATATCAAACACAACGAGAGGAAACTTACTATTTGGTAGTTAGGTATTAAATGTGTGATCTTTGTGGAGCAGATCAGCAGACAGAAGCTTGGTGAGTTAGGTAAGGTAATGAAGGAGAAAAGAAGAAAGGGGGGGAAGAAGTATAGCATGAGTCTTTACGAAGTTTGGCAACAAAGGTTGAGAGAGAGTGAAATACCATCTGCAGTGTTCATCAAGAGCTCCAGGACACCAGGTTCTTCCTGTGACTATAGGCACACATATGTGCCTACAGTGTATCTTTTCTCAGAAAAGATATCTGAGAATATCTGAGAATTTCCCTTGCCACTGTGTTCAACAAGCTGCTACCAATCTAAATAGCTCTTGACTAATGCCTACTTGCCATTTGGGGGTTGCCAAGAAATGTTGCTTTAGGACTCTGAGCAGTCAGTGAGTTAAGGACAAGCTAATGAAAGAGGAGAGAAAACTGAGGAGCATGAGGCTGGCACAATTGAAGGAGCAAGGACCCTGTGGCGGGGGGTGGGAGGGCAGGGAGGTGGTGGTGGTGGCATTAAATGGAGAGGTCAGTGTTGGAGGAGGAATCTTTCTGTCCTCTGAGTCAGAAAGTAATCGGATAAGGATTAGAGAGACGATAGAGGCTGGGATGCACAGGGAGTGGGGCTGAGTTCACAATTTTCTCAGTGAGGTAGGAGGTCATTGCAGTTGGAAGCAAGAGAAGAGGGCCTACTTGATTGCTTGAAGAGAGTGATAAAGGTCCAGAGCACTCCTCTTTCTCTGTAGCAGTGGTCCCAACATTTAGGGCTATATGGACAGTGGGGGGTGGTTTAGGGATGATTCAAGAGCATCACTTTTATACTTTGTTTCTATTATTATTAGATTGTGACATGTGAAAGTCACCCAGTTGTGTCTGACTCTGCGACCCCCTGGACTATACAGTCCAAGGAATTCTCCAGGCCAGAAAACTGGAGTGGGTCGCCTTTCCCTTCTCCAGGGGTTGTGACATATAATGAAATAATTAGGCAACTCACTACAGTGCAGAATCTGACAGGAGGCGGAGTTCAGGCAGCCGGGCACGTGATGTGGAGTGGCTGTAAATACAGATGAAACTGCACTTGCTTGCCGGCTGTCCACCTCCTGCTGTGAGGCCCAGTTCCTAACAGGCCATGGACCAGTACAGGTCCGTGGCCTGGGAGTTGGAGATCCCTGCTCTATGGCACCAGCCACCAACTGACTTACTAAAATATGTCTGCTTTTTAGCTCTTTCCTTGGTGGGTTAGAAACTCCATGCAGACAAGGGCTTGCTCTTATTCCCTTGATATCTCCAGAAGTTAGAACACTGTCTGATATACAGTAGGGTTCAATGACTGTTTATTGAGTGGATGAAGGAGGAGGAGCAGAATGACCGGTGAGGGTCATGGAGGACCCAGCTGAGGTTGGAAATAAACCCTCCCTCTCCTGAGCGGCCCTCTCACCCGCGCTTGTCTCTGTCGGCCTTGTGTCTGAGTTATTTACAGACATGTCTTTTCTCTGTCCTGCGGTGAACATTCTTCAGGACTAAGTCTGCGTCCATCCTGGTGTGTGCACAGCACAGTAGGTGTTCAAATATTGGCTGAATGAATGGACACGTGAATGGAATGCTAAGCAGCTTTGCCTGTTGCAAAAGTCCTTTTCACATTGCATTAAAATTCACCTCTTGTGAATTCTATATTTTGGTTAGCTTTGCAAATTGAAATAAATAAAGCCTATTTCTTATTTCTTTAGACAGCACTCAAGTATTCACATGATTGTGGTGTCTTCCATAGTCTCGCCCAGTAAAGACACATGATGATGCTTGTAACTGTCCCTCACATGACTGGTTTCCAACCCTCTGACACCCTGATCTCCCTAGGATGGGAACTCTTTGGCCCCAGGGGCTGTGTGGACAGCACCAGCTCTGCCTCTATAGGAATCCAGGCACCCAAGCATATAGGTATGGCCTGAGGGCCATTATTTTTATCATCCCTTTCCAAAGTTTTAAAGCCAAGCTCTGTGTGAGGTCCAGTGAACCCTAAAATTAGGAGTGAGTCTGTCATTGGAGCTGGCTGCTATGCCAACAATGAGGCACTTCCCTGCCCAGCAGGACGGTGACCCTGGGTCTGTTAAACCAGCTGTGCTCTGCGTAGAGTTGTGCTTTATTCCTTTTTGGACAAGAGAGGGAGATGACTGGCAGGCACCCCTGGTATTCCCCTTCTGCATTTTAACAGATGAAGATAATAAATTTGGGGTCAGTATACTCCAGGGTGTGGGCCAGAGGAGTAGCCTTCTCAGCACCACTATGCAGAACGGTTGCCATTGTTTTGCTTAAATTCTCCTTTGTCTTTACTGATCAGGAACAAGATTCTTGGGGAGTTCATCACACAGATCTCAGTTTCAGTCAGAGGGAAAGAAACTGGCCTCGAAAAAAGCAAGGCCATAACCCTTGCAGCTAACCCAACTGGGTCTATTAAAAAAAAAATTACTGAGATAAAATTAACATACAATAAAATGCATAGGTCTTAAGTATTCAATTAGAAGAGTTTTGCTAGTTTTAGACACCTGTGTAACCACTACTTAAGACATAGAACATTTCCATCAGCTCCAAAATTTCCCTTGTGCCACTTCCCAATCAACCCATCACCTTCCTGCCCACTTTCTGACTTTTATCACCATCAGCTCCTAGCTTCTGTTCTTGGCTTCATCCAACTGGATAAGAGTAGGTACAGTTGTGTGTGTTTTCTTCTGTTCAGTGTAATGTGTTTGAAATTTTACTGTATTTTTTTACACATCAGTATGCTATTCCTTTTTTAGTGCTGAATAGTATTCCATTTCATGAATGGAGCATAATTTATTTATCCACTCTTTCAGTGATGGGTTGTTTAAAGATTTTGGCTATTATAAATAAAATTTGCAATGAATATTTGTGTGTAAGATTTTGTATGGACATGTTTTCTTTCACTGCTGTTAGGTAAGTACGGATAGTGAATGTATTTTAACCTTATGAGAGACTGGTAAATGATTTCAATGTGAATGAGCCATTTCCACATGCCCCATGTACATGAGTTCAGTTGTTCCACATCCTTTAGTGATGTCAGTCATTTAAATCTTAGCCATTCTAATGGGTCTGTAGTATTATCTCATTGTAGTTTTCATTAGCATTTTCTTATGGCTAAAATCACTGCAGATGGTGACTGCAGCCATGAAATCAAAAGACGCTTACTCCTTGGAAGAAAAGTTATGACCAACCTAGATAGCATATTCAAAAGCAGAGACATTACTTTGCCAACTAAGGTCCGTCTAGTCAAGGCTATGGTTTTTCCTGTGGTCATGTATGGATGTGAGAGTTGGACTGTGAGGAAAGCTGAGCACCAAAGAATTGGTGCTTTTGAGCTGTGGTGTTGGAGAAGACTCTTGAGAGTCCCTTGTACTGCAATGAGATCCAACCAGTCCATTCTGAAGGAGATCAGCCCTGGGGATTTCTTTGGAAGGAATGATGCTAAAGCTGAAACTCCAGTATTTTGGCCACCTCATGTGAAGAGCTGACTCATTGGAAAAGACTCTGATGCTGGGAGGGATTGGGGGCAGGAGGAGAAGAGGATGACAGAGGATGAGATGGCTGGATGGCATCACTGACTCGATGGACTTGTATCTGAATGAACTCTGGGAGTTGGTGATGAACAGGGAGGCCTGGTGTGCTGCAATTCATGGGGTCGCAAAGAGTCGGACACGACTGAGTGACTGAACTGAACTGAACTGAACTGAACTGAATGAAGATGAATGCTTTCTAACATAAAAACTGCCAGTTTTATATCGCTTTTGGCAACAGATCTTTTCAGATTTTTGCCATTTTATAAATTGAATTGCCTGTATTATTCTTCAATTGTAGATTTCTTTATATATTCTGGATTTGTCAGATATGTGCTTTATATATTTTCCCAGTCTATGGACTATTTATCCATTTTATTAACAGTGTCTTTTGATGAGAAGAACTGTCTAATTTTGATGATATCAATTTTTTTCTTTGTCAGTGCAAGGTGGTTTAGTTTTCATGTGAGAAGTTGTTTTTAGCCACGAGACAGTAAATATTTAGGAGTCCAAACAGAGTCTGGGATAATTGTGAGGGGGAGGGAAAGATAGACCCTTCACCTATTAAATGTACATCAGCCTCAGAGCTTGCTGTTTTGAAAAGGTACCATGTTAGTGAATGCTAAGGACATCTGGGTTCAAGCCCTGGCTCAGCCATTTACTAACTGAGTAACCAATTTATCGATCTGCAAAATGATGGTAATCATGCTCATGACATCATAATGGGCTTTGACTAGCGGGATTTGAATAAATTCTGAAAGCCATGAGGTTCTCAACAGGTGTTGTATTATAACATTGACTCCACTATTATCAGCCCTCCAGGGGTCCATTACCATCTTTTATTATCTTATCCCTTCTCCTAGCTCAGTCCTCACTTGTGAGCACCTCACTGCTCAAGAGCATCTTTCTTAGGGGACAGGCAGAAAGGAAAGATTGCAAAACTCAAAGCATCTTACCTCTTGTTTGCATTTCCAGGAAAAGTCCTTGAGGTGTGTTAGTCCCATGGGGCTCTGCTGGGCTCTGTGCAGTCAGAGAGCCGTGCGCGGGCATGCAAGGCTGACATGATGGAGATTTCCATGGAGCAAACCCCAAGTGCCTGCCAAGCTGTCTTGCTTTTTCACCTCTAATGGCTCCTCTCCTTGTTTTCTGCCTGCACAAATCAATTTGTAACATACCCTTTTTGTTCATGTGATTGTAGATAATTTATTTTGTCAGGAGACAGACTTTATTTCCCCACAAGTTATACCAAGTTCATGAATTACAACCAGAAGTAAAGAATGCTGCTGCTGAAGTTGTCATTCGCCTGTGCAGTTTTATAACTGGTTTTTTAAATGTTGAAATTATGTGAGTGTCGCCATTCCTGTCTCAGAGGTCCAGGCAGTTGGTGACCTAACAGGGAGTTCCTGATCATTGGTTACAGTTAGTGTGTTTGAGAAAAGATACAAAGAGGACATTTTTCCCCCCACTCCAAGACAGTTTTCTTTCTAAGAGCAAACAGGCCTTTTTTAATGAAGTAATCTGTTAGTTTGTGATGGGAATGATCCAAGTTTGATCTATTTTCTCATGGCACCCCTGCTGAGCTGGTGGCTCACGGCTCCTTAGACCCAGAAGTGCTGGGCTGGGACATACACCACAGTTCATCACACAACCACTCATTGGCCAAAGCCGGGGTCCACCAGACTGGTAACCCCGGAAGCTTCTCCACAGATGGAAAATGCTGTCTCTTCTGGGCTGGGCGTGATAGCAAAGGGGTCTTTGTTATCTTCTTCCAGAAGATGCTTACAAAGCATAAAGCTGTCTAAGAAAGTCAGCATTTTTGTTTTTCATATCTTGAGTTTATGGAGGAACGGAAAAACTCCAGACTAAATATTCAAATCTAGGCACTGTCCCTCCCCTGAGATGGGGCCTCCAGGGCTTACTAAGGCATTGACCTGCCTGAATAAGTCATCTTAAACTAAACTGGGAAAGGGAGCAATGAAGACAGGATGAATGGTCCTCATCTGGCCACAGCATCACTAAACAATGTGTCCAGCAAACAGAGGGTGTTAAGGGAAGTGGCCTGGTCCTCAAGTTTTCAAAGACAGGAGTGGTCTCTGCTTTCTGTGTGCATCTGAGAGGGGAGATTTGGGAGGCTGGGTGTGGGGCGGGGTGCGGAGGATGGTAATGGTGGTGAGGAGGCAGCAAAGATAAGCCAGCGGCTGGGTGTCACATTACAAAGCTGAAAGGAAGAAGTGGAGAAACCAAGAACAGGCAAAAGAAAGATCAGAGAGAGCTGTTATTATGTAATATGCTCACTGCAGACAGACAGGCGGCACTGGTCCTTCATCTTCCTTAACCTCAGATTCCATGAAAGCCTCTGCTGTAGCCTGGTCAGTCACACACAAGCATGGGCTGGGGTGAATGTCAGAGTCCAGTGGTCCTGCTCTGGACAAGAGGGTAAACTTGGGAAACACTGAGACTTTTTCAGGTTAGGGAACTGACACACTCAGCCCCATCCCAGTGATGAGCTTTCCAAACTTAGCTCCCTTCTGCTGCCCCAACCCCAAACCAAGCACCTCTGGGGCCAGTGGGAACGTGGGGCTGCTGCCAACACCACAACAGCAACGCATGCAGGGCCCCAACCTGCCCACATACTTGGCAGGCGCCACCCTGGACTCATGCCAACTCGGGCTGGCTGGAAAGTGAAAAACCAGTCCCTCAAAGAGCTGTTTTGTCTATGTGACACCAAAATAACCAGTTGTTTACACTGGTGCCACAAGGGGCTGAGAGCTGTTTTGACTGAAATCAGCTTCTCTGACCGTGCGTTGCCCACTGCCTGACACCATGTGGAGGGAAGATTACAGGACCAGGTGTTTCTTTGTCCAGAGCCACAGCTCATGTACATGTGGCATTAGTAGGTGTCCTTGAACAGAATGCATCGTGGAGGCGAGAGAGGTGAAGGGACAACGCGCTGTGCTTGCAACCAAAAGGACGGCAACGAGAGCTGCCCAGGCCAGATGCTCGGCTGAGAGTCTAGCACTTGAGAAATGTCTTAGGGAAGCGAGTCTCAGTGTCACAGCCTGGGCTTGGAGTAGCCCATTTTGGGGTTCTAAGCCAAGTCTCAAATGAGCAGCTTCTCAGGTAGTCAAATGCCAGGGATTAATGTAGACCGTGGGAAAGACAGAGAAACACCGGCCATTGCCTGCTATAGAATCTAGGCCAGGTGTGGCCCTCTGGGGGTTGAGTTTGGCCTGTTGATTTCTTAGGTCCATCAAATGGCTCTGATTTTAGATAATATTCTTATTATTTTTGACTAGTCTAGAGAAAAGACTAGAGAAAACAAGAAAAGAAGATCATAGCATACTTAAAATACCAGATTAATTTTCCCTTGCCTGCACACACACGTGGTGCTTTTAAGTTTCCGACAGTTTTCCTAGACATCACACTGCCAGGAATGCTCCTGCACTAGATATCCACAGACGCATTGTGCCCTGCTGATTCACTGTTGTGTGCAGCTAGGACAGCGCCTGGTGCAGTGAGTGGTCAATTCAAGTTTGTTGAATGAGTAACTGCTTTCTATCCTTTAAGTAGAGCAGATATCTCCATTTTACAATTGAAGACACTGAGGCAGAGTGCCTCCATTCTCCTGATCCCCAGTGTTGTGAAAAAGAAACATTCCTCCCCAACCCTCCTCATTCCCTGGTGCTGAAGCTGGGCATGTCTGTTCTATATGGAAGGCTGGAGTTGGTGGGATTGACTATTAACTTTCCTCTTGGTTGGTTCAATTCAGTTCAGTCGCTCAGTCGTGTCCAACTCTTTGCGATCCCATGAATCGCAGCACGCCAGGCCTCCCTGTCCATCACCAACTCCCAGAGTTCACCCAAACTCATGTCCATCGAGTCGGTGATGCCACCCAGCCATCTCATCCTCTGTCGCCTCCTTCTGCTCCTGCCCCCAATCCCTCCCAGCATCAAGGTCTTTTCCAATGAGTCAACTCTTCTAATGAGGTGGCCAAAGTACTGGAGTTTAAGCTTTAGCATCAGTCCTTCCAAAGAACACCCAGGCTCTGATAAAATCTTGGTAGGTTGGGCTTTGGTGCAGTAGCTTTCCTTGAGGGTGTGTGTAACTTGCTATGTCATTTCAGTCATAGCAAGTCCATAGCTATGTCAGTTCAGTCCAACTCTTTGCAACCCTATGGACTGTAGCCCACCAGGCTCCTCTGTCCATGGGAGTCTCCAGGAAAGAATACTGGAGTGGGTTGCCATGCCCTCCTCCAGGGGATTTTCCTGATCTAGGATGGAACCTGTATCTATTGTCTCCTGCACTGGAAGGTGGGTTCTTTACCACTAGCACTACCTGGGAAAGCCCTCCTTGAGGGCAGCCTGGTTAAAAAAAAAAACAACAAAACAAACAAACAGTGATCTGGGCATATGGCACAATGGCTGCCTTCCTCCTCTCCTCGCTGAAAGTTTGAGGAGCTCTCTTCTGATCTTCACCTGGCAGGGCTCCTAGAAGTGACACTGGCAAACGTGTGGTGTCTCCCAAGTCTGGGCACCCTGGAACTTCTAGCTCTCATTTTGCCTGCCCTGAGCTCTCAGCAGCCCGTCCACTATGGTTTAAACTTCCCTGTTCCGGATCGGCTGCAGCAGAGGCTCCTGCTTTGGTGAGCTGGGATTCTCTCTATCCACCCGCCTGTCTCTCTGATTTTGGGGGCAGCTGTCTGCCCTGTAAGTATTCTGTTTGATAGAGTTTGCCTGTGAAGCATCAGTTCCTAGACTTTTGTTTGTTCAGAGTATTTTTTTAAATCATTTTTTATTGACAGATAATTGCTTTACAGAATTTTGCTGCTGTCTGTCAAACCTCAACATGAATCAGCCATAGGTATACGTTAACCACAGATTCAGTTTTGGTGCTTTTAACTGGTATGTTCATATTTTCTATTTCCTTATGGTTCAGTCTTGAGAGACTGTACCTAAGAATTTGTCCATTTCTTCCAGGTTGTCCATTTTATTGGCATATAGCTGCTCATAGTAGTCCCTTATGATCCTTGGTATTTATGTGGAGTTAGTTGTAACTTTTCCTTTCTCATTTCTAATTTTACTGATTTGAGCCCTCTTTTTTTTCTTGATGAATCTAATTCAAGGTTTATCAATTTTATCTTTTTAAAGAATCTAGCTTTCAGTTTCATATATTTTTGTCTATTTCATTTATTTCTGCTCTGACTTTTATGATTACTTTCTTTCTGCTAACTTTAGGTTTTGTTTGTTCTTCTTTAGTTGTTTTAGGTGTATGGTTAGGTTGTTTATTTGACTTTTTTCTTGAGGTAAGATTATATTGCTATAAACTTACCTCTTGGGACTGGTTTTGCTGCATCCCATAGACTTTCTATGGACTTCCCTATAGTTTAAATGGTAAAGAATCTGCCTGCGGTGCAGGAGACTCAGGTTTAATTACTGGGTCAGGAAGATCCTCTGGAGAAGGGAATGGCAATCCACTCCAGTATTCTTGCCTGGAGAATCCCATGGACAGAGAAGCCTGGTGGCATTGCAAAGAGTTGGGTGTGACTGAGCCTTATGGGACAGATGCCATAGGTTTTCTAACATTGTGCTTTCATTTTTGTCTCTAGGTATTTTCTGATTTCTTCAGTGACCCTTCAGTTATTTAGTAGCATACTGTTTAACTGTCATGGATTTGTGTTTTTAAGTTTTTGTTTTCCTTGTACTTTATTTCTAATCTCATAGCATTGTGATCAGAAAGATGCTTGATATGATTTCAACTTTTTAAAATATACTGAGGCTTGCCTTATGGCTCAGCATGTGGTCAAATCTGAAGAATCTTCCATATGCTCTTGAAGAAGAATGTGACGTCTGCTGCTTTTGGAGGAAGTATTCTATAATATCAATTAAGTCCATCTTGTCTAATCTGTCATTGAAGGCCTGTGTTTCCTTATTTTCTTTCTGAATGATCTGACCACTGATTAAAGTGAGGTGTTATAGTCCTCCCACTATTACTGTGTTACTGTCTATTTCTTACTTTATGGTTGTTAGTATCTGTCTTGCATATTGAGGTGCTCCTATGTTGGGTGCATATATATAATTATTAGATGTTCCTTTGGATTGATTCCTTGATCATTATGTAGTGTCCTTTGTCCTTGTTTCTCAGTCTTTGTTTTAAAGTCTATTTCATCTGATAGGAGTATTGCTACTCCAGTTTTCTTTTGAATTTCAATTTGCATGGAATATTCTCCCATTCCTTTATTTTCTGTCTGTAAGTGTCCCTAGGTCTGAGGTGGGTCTCTTGTAGCACATATATGGATTGTTTTTGTATCTGTCCAGCCAGTTTATGTCTTTTGATTGGTGCATTTAATTGATTTACATTTAAGGTAATTATTGATATATAGGATACTATTACCATTTTCTGAATTGTTTTTTGAGTTTATTATTTTTGTTTAAGTCTATTCCTTCACTTGTGTTTCCTGCTTAGAGAAGTTCCTTTAGCATTTGTTGTTAGACTGGTTTAGTGATGCTGAATTCTCTTAACTTTTTGGTTGTAAAACTTGCTTTTTCCATCAAATCTGAATGAGAGCCTTGTTGGGAAGAGTATTCTTGGTTGTAGACTCTTCCCTTTAATCACTTCAAATATGTTGTACCACTCCCTTCTGGCTTGTAGAGATTCTGTTGAGAAATGAACTGATAACCTTATGGGAGTTCCCTTTATGTTATGTCATCTCCCCCTTTTTGATTTTAATAGTTTATCTTTGTCTTTATCTTTTGTCAGTTTGATTACTATGTGTCTTCCTCCTTGGGTTTATCCTGCCTGGAGCTCTCTGTGCTTCTTGGACTTGGTTGATTATTTCCTTTCCCATGTTATGGAAAATTTCAGCCATTTTCTCTTCAAACATTTTATCAGGTCCTCTCTCTCTTCTCCTTCTGGGACCCCTGTATTGTGAATGTTGGTGCATTTAATGTTGTCCCAGAAGTCTCTTAGGCTATCTCCATTTCTTTTCATCCTCTTTTTCTATTTTCTGTTTTGCAGCAGTGATTTCCAGTATCCTGTCTTCCAGGTCACTTATCCATTCTTCTGCCTCAATTCTTCTGTTATTGATTGCTTCTAGCAAACTGTGCATCTCTATTTGTTTAGTTCCTATAGGCCTTTGTTAAACATTCCTTGCGTCTTCTCAATTTTTTTCTGAGATTCTGGATCATCTTCATTATCATTGTTTTTAATTCTTTTTCTGGAAGCTGGCCTTTTTCTACTTCACTTAGCTGTTTTTCTGGGGTTTTATCTTTTTCCTTCATCTGGGGCATAATCCTCAGCCTTTTCAATTTGTTCAAGCTTTAGTGACTGTGGTTTTCATTCTGGAGGCTGAGATTGTAGCTCTTCTGGCTCCTCTGTCTGCCCTCTTGTGGATGAGGCTAAGAGGCTCGTGCAAGCTTCCTGATGGGAGGGACTGCTGGTGAGAAAAACTGGGTCTTGCCCTGGTGTGCAGGACCATGCTCAGTAAAACTTTAATCCAATTGTCTGCAGATGACTGGGGCTATACTCCTTCTCTGTCAGTTTTTTGGCCTGGAATCTACAGTCTCTAAGGTAGGGCTAATGGTGTCCTCCAGGAGGGTTCTTGCCATTGGGCACTTCCCAGAACTGCTGCTGTCAACACTCCTGTCCCAAAGGCGAGTCACCACTCACCCATGCCTTCACAGAAGACCCTCCAACACTAGTAGGTAGGTCTGGTTCAGTCTCCTCTGTGGTCACTGTCCTTTCCTCTCGGTCCTAGTGAGCACAAGATTTTGTATGTGCCCTCCAAGAGTGGAGTCACTGTTTCCCCTAGTCCTGAAGAAGTCCTGCAATCAAATCCCACTGGCCGTCAAAGTCAACTTCCTTGGGGATTCCTAGTCCCTTTTCTGGATCCCCAGGCTGAGAAGCGTGAGAAGGGGCTCATAACCTTTACAATAGTGGGAGAACTACTCTGGTATTATGTTCTCCAGTTTGTGGGTCCCTCACCTGGAAAGTATGAGACTTGATTTTATCATGACTGTGCCCCTCCTACCGTCTCATCGTGGCTTCTCCTTTGTCTTTGGACATGGATATCCCTTTATGGTAGGTTCCAGCATCTTCCTGCTGATGGCTGTTCAACAGTTGCAATTTCAGTGCTCTTGCAGGAGATTAGAGCACATCCTTCTACTCAACCATCTTGAACCAATCGAAAGTGAGTTTCTTATAGATAGGATGTAGTTAGGTAGTTTTTGCTTTTTTAATCCACAATGTCAATCTTTGTCTTTTGATTGATATATACAGATCACTTATATTTAAGGTAATACATAGTGGAGCTTAAGCATGCCATTTTATTTGTTTGGTAGGTTCCAGCATCTTCCTGCTGATGGCTGTTCAACAGTTGCAATTTCAGTGCTCTTGCAGGAAATTAGAGCACATCCTTCTACTCAACCATCTTGAACCAATCGAAAGTGAGTTTCTTATAGATAGGATGTAGTTAGGTAGTTTTTGCTTTTTTAATCCACAATGTCAATCTTTGTCTTTTGATTGATATATACAGATCACTTATATTTAAGGTAATACATAGTGGAGCTTAAGCATGCCATTTTACTTGTTTTGTTTTTTCCTCTACTTTGGCTTCCTGTGTCTTAAATGTTTGTCTTTTTTTTTTTTTTAAGGATTCCATCCAGCTTTACTTACAGTATTGTGGAAAGAAATGTTCTCCAAAGATAGTTTCTGTAGTTGGTTAATTATTACAACATATGGTAAAGAACCTGCCTGCCAGTTCAGGTGACAGAAGCAACATGGGTTCAATCCCTGGGTCAGGAAGAGCCCATTGAAGAGGAAATGGAAACCCTCTTCAGGTATTGTTGCCTGGAGAATCCCATGGACAAAGGAGCCTGGTGGGCTATGGGCTGTAGGGTCACAAAGAGTAGGACATGACTGAAGGGACTTAGCATGTAAATATATTTATAGCATATTACATTCTATTGGTTTCAACATTTTACCCCATGAGTGAAGTATGGAAAACTCATTTCTATTCAGTTCAGTTGCTCAGTCATGTCCGACTGTGACCCCATGGACTGCAGCATGACAGGCCTCCCTGTCCATCACCAATTCCTGGAGTTTACTCAAACTCATGTCTATTGAGTCGGTGATGCCATCCAACCATCTCATCCTCTGTTGTCCCCTTCTCTTCCCATCTTCAATCTTTTCCAGCATCAGGGTCTTTTCAAATGAGTCAGTTCTTAACATCAGGTGGCCAAACTATTGGAGTTTCAGCTTCAGCATCAGTCCTTCCAATGAATATTCAGGACTGATTTCCCTTAGGATGGACTGGTTGGATTTCCTTGAAGTCCAAGGGACTCTCAGGAGTCTTCTCCAGCACCACAGTTCAAAAGTATCAATTCTTCAGCATTGTTTTCTTTATAGCCCAACTCTCACATCCATACATGACTACTGGAAAAACCATAATGTTGACTAGATGGACTTTTGTTGGCAAAGGAATGTCTCTGCTTTTTCATATTCTATCTATGTTGGTCATGACTTTTCTTCCAAGGAGCAAGCGTCTTTAAATTTCTTGGCTGCAGTCACTACCTGCAGTGATTCTGGAGGCCCCCCCCCCCCAAATAAACTCTGTCACTGTTTCCATTGTTTCCCCATCTATTTGCCATGAAGTGATGGGACTGGATGCCATGATCTTAGTTTTCTGAATGTTGAGTTTTAAGTCAACTTTTTCACTATCCTCTTTCATGTCCATCAAGAGGCTCTTTTGTTCTTCTTTGCTTTCTGCCATTTTTATTAGGTCTCTTTATTTTTCCCACTTTTAAATATAATTTTCTTGAGTATCTCACAGTGTTATAATTTTAGTTTCAAGTATCGCATATAACTTAAAACTCATGAAGACAGTCGATCATTATACACTATTATTTCTGCTTTCTGTTGTCCTACCTTCCTGATGCTCCAGATTTCCTTCTTTTACCATTTACTTTCTGTTTAAAAAAATTCCTTTGGCCAGTCTTTAGGATATATCTGTTAGTGACAAATTCTTTAAAATTTCCTCCATCGAGAAGGTCCTTATTTCTCCTTCATTCACAAAGGACAGTTTCACTGGATATGGGATTCTGGGTTGACAGTTTTCTTTCAGCACTTTCAAAATGTGCCATCTTCTTCTGGCCTCTATGGTTTCAGATGATAATTCCTGTCATTTAAATTGGTGTTCCCCGAAAGGTAAGTGTTGTTTACTACTTTCAACATTTTTTCCACAGTCAGTCTTCATTTAATTGTGATATTCTTCCTTTGTATTTATCCAGTTTGGGTGTCACTTAAGTTTCCTGAACATATAGGTTTGTATATTTTATCAAATTTGGGGAGTTTTTAGGTATCATTTTTCTGAATAATGTCTCAACCCTACCCTGCTTCTGAAACTCTGATGATACAAATGTTGGACCTTTTGTTACTGTTCCACAGATCTCTAAGCCTCTGATCACTTCTCCCCTACCCCTTAAGTCTATTTTCTTTGTTGTTTAGATTGTGTAATTCTGTCCTCATGTTAACTGATTCTATCCTGTCATCTTCACTCTGTTACTAGGTTTACACTGTGAATTTTTAAATGTTATTGTATTTTTTAGATCTACAATTTTCATTTGGCTGTTTTGTACTTCCGTTTCTTTGGTAGGATTTTCTATTTGTTTCCCTTTGTTTCAAGATAATTTGTATTTAGTTGTCCAGACATTTTAAAGATGCTAGCTTGCTTTTAAACTTTCATGTTGGCGTCAGCTTTTTCTCACTGAATTTGTGATTTTCCTGGTTCTTGGAATGACAGGTCATTTCCAGTTGTATCTTGGACACTTTGTCTGTTGTGTTAGGAGACTCTGGGCCCTATTTACTTTCATAGCAGTCACCTTGTTTAGTTTTAACACATAAGCCCTTGGCCTACTGGAAATTGTCAGTTGAGTGAGTTTTTCAGTCTTTTTGGTGCTCTTTTGACCTGTTCTCAGTCAGAGAAGCCTAATTGGCTCTGAGACTCCCCAGGCTGAGTGCTTTATCAGGTAGAATCCCTCCTGTCCATGGCATCTGATCATAGTGTCTTTGGATGGATGGTGGAGTCAGGCCTGCTGGAACAGATACTTCCCAGGCTGAACTGCTCATTGTGACTCTAGTATCTCCAGGAGGGGTGGGAAGTCTCAGGCCCGGCCACTCAGTGTGGCTCAACTATCCCTCTTGCAGGTGCTTAGTTCACCCACTGGTGTCAGAAGGATGCCATCTGATTCTGGGGAGCAATGCATAGATCTGTGCTGCCTTCAGTTGCTAGTTGGAAAAGACCAGACCTGGTTCTTCTTCTGTTGGCTGAGAGGATGTAAGATGCCCCATTACTGTGTTTCCTTTCAGTCCCAGCATTCTGAACTAATCCACCCATCTTTGATTGGTCTCTGTGTTGTTTCCAGGATTTATAGATGTACTTAGAAGAAGCAGGGAGGCAGGTCTACACTGTTTGGGCCAACTTTCAGCCCAATTATTTTTACATTTATCATAAGTTTCTGAATTATTTCTGATACTGAATGATTTTCTTAGAAATATCTAGCTTATAACTTAGCAAAGTTTGGATGGTCCTCAAGTACCTAACTTTGTGTCTGCTTTACTATGGAAGAGGCATTATCATCATCATTATTTTAAGATGAAAGGATAAAAAAAGAGCCTGGGGTCAGAATGAGGTTTTAGCTGAATGTACCTACCACAAAGGGCTGCAGTGAGCACTAAATGAAATAAACCAACACTGTCAGTGCATACAGGCAACAGTGAGTGCCCAGGGTTATTGTTCCCCTTCCTCTCCACAGCCCAATTTCCCCTTAGTTGTTTGAAGTCCCTGAGGATGCAATATTTTTTCACCTTTATCCTAGGGTCTAGAACAGTACCTACAATAAAACTTAGATGGCCTGACTAGCATTTATATCATTTGTAACATGTCTCTCTCTCCCTAGACAAACTTTTTCCCTTTTCTTAACTAAGCTCTTGAGCTCTTTGTGATTCACTATCTTGAATTAGTTTTCCTCCTCTCTAATCATTCACTGTACCTTCAAGCAGTGTTTCTCTGTGTTCATGTATTTTGATGATTATCTGCTTCCCAGTCATCTCATTCTTGGGCAAAGATATAAAATGATTCTTTCTTCTGAAAATTTTAGACTGTAACAATTGGTTCCTGTGATCTGGCAGAGACTGGGTATTTTTTTAAGCATCCATTCTACTTGCTCAGAGTAATGGGCTATGCCACTAGTACAGGTTTTTAGCTAGTTTATTCACTCCTCATGGTAGATCAAGAGGCTGTAAGAAGTTCTAATTTAATTTCAAGTTACTGTAATCTAAAAATTAAACCTAGAGAAAAATACTAGCATTTAAATCTTAAATGTCTCCCAAATCTGCATCTTCTATTGTCACATAAAATCAAACTCCAGAGAATGTATTTACTTTGCCTTAATAAACTAAATAGGTAGAAAACCACTTTGATCTGCAAATGTATGTGCACTCTGACAATGCACAACAAGAAAGCATTCCATAAATTAAGAAGCAATATGCATCTACTACCACCCTGTGCATATTTCTTTGGGACTTGGAAACAAAATTTTCCAAATTACATCCCAGAGCCTTCTTGCAATTCTATCACACACCCAGTACTATGTAGAACTGAAGTTTATGAAATTCCACCCCTCCCTTTTAAAAACAAACAAGCGATACAAATGAAGGATTTATATTTACAGGTGGCTTAGGAACAGAGTAGACTCACACTTAGGGGAGAAAGCACAAAATTCAAGAGGACTCTTCCTTTCATCAGGAAACTTAGCATTTGAGATATCCTTGTAACCAGAATAGATATTAAAGAAGTTAACATTTTAGCCAGCTTTATTGTTAAATTTTTTTCTTTGTATTGAAATAAACAGTTTGCAGATACTTTCTCTCAAGTCATTAAAACATGACCAGGTAAAAAAGATTAAACACTACCATAATTTGGATTAAGATACATAATATTTTTAGTTTCAACAGACAAAATATGCCACTGGTTCGAGGATACATTAGATCCTTTCAATTCATTGACGTTCCATGAAAAGCCAAAAACCCACAAAACTAGGATAATTTATCGAACTCAATGTTTTTAGTAGATTAAGCTTCGTCTTTAGAAGCAAAAATCATCTTTGCATTTCTTTAACATTTAGGTCTTTACTGCTCAGAATGAGTGATTTTTTTTTTGTTTTTTGGACTAAGGTCATGTGTATATTTTTAACCTTTTTGAAATGGTGCTTAAACTTACATAGAGCGAACCTCTATGAACTTTGAGGAGGCAAAGATACTCGTGGGAAATGAGAGAAATGAGAATATTTATTGACTTTATATGACTTTATAAGTACTGATGTCTTGTAGTATCTGCATCTAGACATCCTGGGATGTTTGGACATGTCTGGAATCAATTAGATACTCTGGTCAGAAGGGCTCACGTTTAGACAAGAAGATCTCATACATCAATTGAACTGAGTTGATGGTTCTTTGCTCTGAGAACACAGACAATATGCATCTGATTCTAGGACCACAGTGTACATGTAATATCTAAGAAAAACAAAGACTTTATGTCTAAAACATAATTGTTTGGTAAACAGTAAGATCAGAAAAATATAAAAGAAATAAAGCCCTCCTTTTCTAGAGAGACTGACCACACGGCCTATGACTAAAAGCTCAAAGTTCCAATCAGCATTAATTACATTTTACGAAATTTCCAATGTTAAGCAGAAATTGGGTTCATTAGCTAAAACAAGTCTACAAAGGGCAATTTGCCCTGGTGGGACTGTTAACTCTGAAGGATGATGTTTTATTTAACAGACAGCATGGACTTTATACATATCCATAATCAGTGCCTTTAAAACCAAACAACTTTAAAAGTTAGCAGCAGTTTCTACAAGTACAAAAATACACATTTATTACATAACATATGGTAGTAAAATTTGTCAAGATATATTATACAAACTCAAAGCATTTTAGATAAAGCATTGGTGTAATATATTATAGATTGATGGAGTATAATAAAATGACATGTAGTCTATCTTTAAATCATACAATATAATACTTTACAGCAATATTAATTATTCACATTAAATGTTACAGGAGTATCTAAGGGAACACAGAACAGGAATGGTTATGGAAGAACCTCAGCATCTTCTATGCTTCAAACTGAGTAGATGGTTTCCTAACCACCAATATGAAAGAAAAAAGGATACAACTATTATTTTGTTAAGCAGAGAAGCAATTTTTTTCTGGAAAGACACTCCAAGCCATAAGAGCTTCATTCACATCTTGCGGTTCTGCAGTAGTATGCCCTAAGGGTGAGGGGAATCCCTGTTGCCTTTATATATCATACCACAGAAGACGCATATGAACACTGAGGGGTCTAAATATAGGAGTGGTTAGTTAAAAGGTAAAATCTACTTCACATCTGTGACTGAGATGGCCAGTGTCATAAAGGAGCTCTTTTGAGAGAGTTCTAAAAGTTAATTACAATGCTTAGGACAAACAGGGCCATGTCCCCTAGAGGTAGGTAGCACCTATAGCTAATACTGAAAGGATTTCTCTCTTACAGAAAACATTATTTTTTTATATAAGTGAAAAATGCAACCTTTAGGACAACATTGAGAAAATGTTTGACATGAAAATTTCTGGGTGGCTGATGAAAATAATTTGAAATAAGCAAGTATTGCCAGGGGAAGGTCCATCTGATATTGAACAATGGGCTCTAAGCAACTTCTTATAAGTATTTAAGATGAAGGAAGATGCACATCTATTTCTGATCCTATTGCATCACACTGGCTGGCAAGGCCTAATAACCCAAGGAAATAATCCAGGAGATGTACTGGTGTAATCTCTAAGGCAAGAGAGAGGAGAAATGTTCATCGATATGTAATAAATCAATGAGGGGTATACACTGTGAACTACTGGAACAAAAAAGATGTAAAAACTTCAGGAGGTAAGATAATCCCAAGCCAATGACTGTTGAAAAGAAGCCCCAAGAGCCACTCTGATTGATGGCTCCTCCACTCTGTGACTCTTTATAACCTGCCAACCTCAAAACTGTTCTCTCAACTGACAAATGACCATCAGTCCAAAGATGACTTATCACGAATTGTTTCTGGCTGACTAAGGGGTAAGGACAGAAACACATTTCAGCAAAGAGGAGACATGCTTTGATCACACGTTTGCAACAGCAACTGGGTAAGAGAAAGGACTGCTCTGGCAGTCTTTCCCTCCACACTAAGACAGTAAATACAGTGGGAAGGGCGTCTTATAACAGGAAAATGTTCCGAGCTCAGGCACCTGGAAAGGACACTGAAACGAACAGGCGTCTCCTTCCTCCTCCTCACGGCAGTGTGCAGTGAAGCCTCTGTGGAGCACGAAACACTGATGCAAAAACTCAGCCAAGACAAAAAGACGAACCAAACCAAACCACCTACAATATCATAGTACCCATGGCTTTCAAATCACTTTAGTTTTTTCCTCTCTGGCTGCCACCAATGGGCTGATAGCTGAAATAATGCTGTGAGGGTATGTGACTGAATATAAAATGCCACAGAAATGGCCACTGGTTTGGATTAGGGGAAAAGTTTCACATAATTTTCTTCATTATCAGATGTGTTACCTCTTTAGCTTTGACTAACGGCATTATTTTGGCCTACTTATTAAAAACATTCCATGGAATGCAAATGGTTTCTCTGCAGCCTTCCCTCTCTCTCTCTCCCCACTTCCTGTTCTTCGCTTCCTGTCTCCTGGCTTCCTCAGGATCTAATCTCGTCATAAACAGCATGCTCCTCTCCCTCTACAGAAAAGATGCTTTCTCTAGCTCTCTGCTCATAGCTCTTAAAATGCATGACAGGATCCATCCATGCTTTAACACAGAAAAGCTTCCCAAACACTGAGGTCACAGAATTTTTCAGTCTAAACTTTTGGACAAACAGTCTCAAGAAAGAATTCGTTTGTTGTCCTAAGTATTAGCAATGATTATCTTTATGCTACCCATCCCAGGGATTTTATACAAAGGGGTCATAGTAATTGTTGTATCATTATCAGCCTGTTTCTGTTCTTGCAGACATCAGGTCCTCATGGTGGTTACATGTCTTTGGCCAAATGTCTATCCTCAGCATCACACACCACAGGCGGCCCTGAGTCTGGGCTAGATCGTCATCCACAGTCAAAGAGCCCGGGGAGGATCTTCTCTGGGGCAGCATACCAGGAGAGCACTGCCCACCATCCTCTCCTTCCGCGGGCGACTTCATATGAAGCCCAAGTCTGTCTTCCACGGGGCTGAATGGAGAGCTACAGTACTTCTCTGAGTCCTGGCTGGGGTAGGAACTATACCAGCGGGCTGTCTGCACAGCTCCCAGTGCTTCAGCTGCTTTTTGGGGCACGTCTTTCTGCCTCTCTTGTAGTGCGATAGCTTCCGAAACACCAGAAGCATGTGCAGGAGGCTCTGTGGGTCCTTTTAGAGAACCCACTTTATTTTCCTCTGGTCTGGGTGCCCTTGCCTTCTTTTTGAGAGACCAGTTTTTCAAACTGGCTACACCACTCTTCAACCATGTGCTGGGGTGAAGAGTTACAGAATGCATGTGTGAATGCCACTCTACGCTGTCCTTTTTTGTGTAAGCCAGGCGGCCACTGGCCTGCCCTGATGAGGGACCAGGAATTCCAGAAATGGGGCCAGAACTGCTAAAGTCAGAAGCAAGCTCTGCCTGTTTTCTTTGAAAAGTACAATCTATTGGAGAGGATGTTTCAGTGGGTGTAAACACAGAGTGTTCAGAAATCTGAGAAAAAGCACTGTCTTGGGAACTCACTGATGAACCAGATGGGGAGGTGCCTGGGGAGGACAAGCTGGAATAGCTAGTCCTTGAGCAAAGGTTTAAACTTGGGGGTAAAACCTTCTCTGTGTTTTGGTTTGTGGCACTACTCTTGCCCACTTCAATCCCCATGACCAAACTCTGATTAATAAGCTTTTGGCCCTCCATTTGTAAAGACTTGTGCCGCTTGAGATAATCTTCCTCTCCATGCAAGAGACTGGCTTGGTAGCTGGCTTTCTGCTGCTTCTTTGGATAAATCCCCCTGAGATAGGTCAGTCTGCAGTGCTGGTCATCAATGCTGGGCTCTGAGCAGCGCCGTTGCCTCCTTGAACTCTGGAGGGCGTCTGCAGTGTGTGGCGGGGAGTATCAGATGCATCCATGTCAAAGGGCTGGCTCCTGGGGTAATCATAGGAAGACATCTGACCGTAAGACGCCACGGAAATGGCTACTGGCTTGGATTTAGGAAGAAGTTTTACATGGCTTCCTTCATTATCAGACAAGCTTTTCTTCTTAACATTTTTACTAGTGGCATTTTTCTTGCTATCAATGCCTGCGACTAAACTCTTTTTAAAACATGTCCTACCCCCTTCCTGAAGGGGCTGCTTCTGATTCAGATGGCTCTCGTCTTTTTTTGAGAGAATGGCATCACAACTGGACTTGCGTAGCTTTTTCTGATAAAACTCCCTGAGATAGGACAGCTTCGAGTCGAGATAGTCGATGCTGGGCTCCGAGCAGCGGCGGTGTCGCCTCAGGCCTTTCGGAGCACCCGTGGCAGCTGTGGACAGGCGGCTGGGTGTGCTCGTGCCGGAGGGGGCCTGGGCGTGTGGGACCTTGGTGTCCACTGTGGTGTCCACTGGCTTGGATTCAAGGGGCTGTCCCATTTGAATGTCTTCATCTTTAGAATGGTCTAAGTCGAAGTCACTTAGGGTTAAAAGGCCTTCCACCTCAGGCTGGTCGAGGTCATAGTCACTGAGGGTTAACACGGAGTCCATGCTTCTGCTACCCTGACCAAGTTTCTTTACCAAGTCGCTACATGGGGCGTCAACATCCTCATTCAGCTCGTTTTCCAAGCTGTCATAGGAGGAGTCATTCAGTTGGAAGCAAGAGATATCTGTCCAAAAAGCAAACCATGATTAACATTTTTATAAGTAAAAATGCATGCTGCCTTAAAAATAATAAAAAAAACCCAACTATGATGATGTTTGGCGTAATTCTGTTTTTAAATGTAGATTGTTCAAATATTCACTCTAAGGAAAGAAAGAATCTTTCATAATTTCCCTAGATGTAAGTGCAGAATTAAAAATAAACTGTTGAGGTATACGAGATTTACCTCAGTTCCTGAGGAAATAGGCTTTCTTTATATAAGATTTCCTCAATGAGGAGATGGTCATAATACCAAGAAACAGTTAAAAATATAAAGAAATTAATGCCAGATATATCCAGGTTCAGATTAAGACTCTGTCTTTTAAATGGATCTGCTGGTGTATACACATAATTAATCTCAGAGAAACCATTTACTAGCCCTATCAATTTCTCTTTGACAAAGTTCTTTACTATATATTACTTTATCTTTACTACAACCACAATAGCTAGATGTGATGGTTGTCCATATTTGTAGATGAAGATATTGATGTTCAGTGGCATAGAAGAATTGGCCAAACACAACATAACTAGTAACTGGTGTTACAAGAATTCATAATCTGGAATATTGAGTGTCTTTACTCGCCACACACCCCAGCCTGCCCCGTGATGTTACTTGTTTTTAATGTGTTTAGCAGTGCACGAGAATTCTCAGAAGCCTCAGGGACCTCTAAGAGGAAGATGAGGAGAAAAAACAGGGCTGTCTCTAATGCCTCTGGGCCTTCTACTCCCGTTTCAACCAGAGCAGTTGTGTTATACATATTGGGGCTCCTTGTAAAGTCTATTTTTAAAAAGGTTAAAAACATCATACTATATAATGCTGCCACTAACAATCTGGGACCTTGTCTTATACACTTCTTAACCCTGCCACAGTGTTAACATACCCTGACCTTCTAAGGAAGGAGCAGAATCCTAGACCCACTGACGGAGGTGAGAGGCCCTCTTCACCTGAGCTGCTGTGGGCTCCAGGATAACCATTGTCCCAGCTGATTTTCACAGACCTGTGTCTGTTTCCCACAAAAAACAATCCAGTAATTCACAATACCTGAGGCATTCTCTCTAGAATCACATCTCACTGAAACCTCTCCCAAGAGGGAAGTGATTTCTTCTCCAAATATCCGACAGCAGTTTTCAATAAGAAACTGTATAAGCAGAGAAACCTGTACAAAAAAAGGGACAAAAATGAGTTGCCAACTTCCATACAGCCTGTCTGTAAATCACATTTCATATATGAATCCTAATTCTAACAAAAAACGCCAAAGAATCCTGAGAAAAATTCAGGTTTGCTTTATAATACAGTTTCCCCTAAAAAAACTATGCTACTTTCAAGAGTAGTTTGAGCATAGAGATTAATTTTAATCAGTAGACTAGTTATTACTTGCGGCCTTGGTTTAATACTAACATTTTTATACCAACTGTCTTGTCTTTAAAATTAGAGTAATTTTAAGTATTCTCTATAGGGCACTTGGGATGAGGAAACACACTTTCTCATTAAAATTCATGAAGTGTCATTAGATGAAGACTTATAAAATGTATTTCTTATGAAAAAGGCAGGTGTCACTAGCTGGGAAGTTGGTAGGTATCCTCTGTGGTTCTCTGTGAGGAGGAGAGGCAGCTGGAGAAAAAACTTGCACTTTGCCTGACTAGTCTCTTCCTATGTGTTTCTTTCCCTTAGCCTTGCTAACTGGAGGTGCTTCGGGAAGAGGTAAAGATTTTACTAGGAAGCTTTGTGCCTCCATGAGAAGATATACAGAAATCTTTACATAGTTTTTTTCAAGTAACTATTAGGTTGGGGTAAAAGTAATTGTGTTTTTGCACTGTTGAACTCTGCTGTTTGATGTTGGAATACATTCCTAAATAAATGTGGTTATGGTATACATCATTTTAATGTGAAATTTTTGCTTTATGTTTTTGGCAAATGACACTACCTTCTATGTATTTTATATTTATTTTAGATGATAGAAATGAAGTTAGACAAAAAGCAAACTTGAGCAATTTTCTTATTTGAGTTCAAAATGGGTCATAAAGCAGTGGAGACAACTCACAACATCAACAGTGTATTTGGCCCAGAAACTGCTAATAAATAGTGCAGTGCTATTTGTTTTTGCAAAGGAGACAAGAACCTTGCAGATGAGGAGCTTACTGGCCAGCCATCACAAGTTGACAGTGACCAACTGAGAATAAACATCAAAGCTGATCCTCTTACAACTAAATGAGGAGTTGCCAAAGAACTTATCTGAAGCAAATTGGAGAGGTTAAAAAACTCGCTGAGTGAGTGCCTCATGAACTGACTGAAAATTTAAAAAAACTGTTTTGAAGTGTCATCTTCTCTTATTCTATGCAACAACAATGAACCATTTCTTGATCGGATTGTGACATGTGATCAAAAGTGGATTTTATATGACAACTGGCTACGACCAGCTCAGTAGCTGGACCGAGAAGCTGCAAAGCACTTCCCAAAGCCAAACTTGCAGCAAAAAAAGGTCATGGTCACTGTGTGGTGGTCTGCTGCCTGTCTGAATCCCGGTGAAACCATTACATCTGAGATGAATGCTCAGCAAATTGATGAGATGCACCCAAAAGTGCAATGTCTGCAGCTGGCACTGATCAAAAGAAAGGGCCCAATTCTTCTCCACAACAATGCCTGACCACACATTGCACAAACAATGCTTCAAAACTGAATGAAGTGGGCTGCAAAGTTTTGCCTGATCTGCCATACTCACCTGACTTCTTAAAAACCAACTGCCTCTTCTTCAAGCATCATGACAACTTTTTACAGGAAAAATGCTTCCACAACCAGGAGGAGGCAGAAAGTGTTTCCCAAGAGTTTGTTGAATTTCAAGGCATAGATTTTTATGCTACAGAAACTGACAAACTTATTTCTCATTGGCAACAATGTGTCGATTGTAATGGTTCCTATTTTGATTAATAAAGGTGTGTTTGAGCTTAGTTATAATGACTCAACATTCACAGTCCAAAACTGCATTTGCACCAACTTAAATAATGTATGAACTGGGTATTAGCAGCATCTCCATTCATTAGATGAGGAAACTGTGGATCAGTGTAACCAATTTTGCCCAAGATTGTACATCTAGCAAACATTAGGCCTGAGAATGCAACCTTGACCCGTCTAATTCCAAAGTCCTTGTTTATTCAATTTTTAATTAGAGGATAACAACTTTACAATGTAGTATGGCTTTTGCCATACATCAACATGAATTGGCCACAGGTATACATTCGGCCCCTCCCTTTTGAAACCCACTCCCACCTCCCTCCCATCCCACTCCTCTAGGCTGTCACAGGGCCGGGCTCTGGCTTCCCTGCTCATAGAGCAAACCCCCTAAGTAGATAGGTGGCTGTCTATTTCACACACGGTAATGTACATGTTCCAGTGCGTCTCTCTCCAACCATCCCACCCTCTGCTTCCTCGACTGTGTCCACAAGTCTGTTCTTTCCATGCGTCTCCTGTGCTGTCCTGCAAGTAAGATCAGCAGTACTATCTTTCTAGATTCCATGTATATGCGCTAATATACGACATTTGTCTTTCTGACTTCCTTCACTCTGTATAATAGGCTCTAGGTTCATCCACCTCATTAGAACTGAAAAGTCCTTATTTATTTTTAAAATCATATCAGCTGTGTTCATATCACTCTATGGTTTAAGTCAGTCATAGTTGTTTTTCCTCCTTAAAGAGAAAAGAGAAGCAATCCAACTGCTATCACTTTTTTTGCTCAAGAAATTACCTTTTTTATTGTCTACCAGGATAGGATAAAACACTCAATGAATTCAGATTTACAATGATATGTACTGAGTACATATAGTACTTATTTTCTTAAGTATTTTCACTTAAGAAAATATGTATCTTTCAGAAATCATAGCCCGAATTTTTGGTTCAAAATGGGGAATTGGTGCCCCAGAGCAGAAAAAGGAGAAACTTCATTACCTTTTTTGTAAATTCGCTTTCTAGTTCTGGGCTGGACGAAGTAGGAGGCCAAAGAATGCTTGGGGCGATGCACACTGCTAAATTAAATGCGGTCATCTGATTGGATGAAGAATGTTGCTCAATGTTGTGTAATAACCCAAAAAGATACCTTAGGAGAAGAACATTGGCTCTCGGAAGCTGGTCTAATAGCCTAAAGACAGAAACATGCACTCTGTCAGCAAACATTTCATAGAAAACCTGCACTGACAGGCAGTCCTCACTTTCACAGTTCAAACGTGCAGGAATGTCTGTTAACAGGGCACATGCAAAGGGAGGACTGCCTGTGAAGAGGAGAGAGAGGGAGCACTGGAGATTTATTATTTATTTTGCAATCCAATGAAAATGTAAAAGAACGCAAAAACAGTAATTTGTAAGAAGATGCTGTCTGAAATACCTGAAACTGTTATAAAGTATCTTAAGCAAACCCTATAACATTCCAGAATATTCTCAACCAAAACCCCCCAAAAGCTTTCTAATGAAATTAAACAGTTGCATTTAATATGTAACTCCTTTACTTACTTACTAATATGTAGCTCCTTTACTTCCAAGAAGCAAGAGAAGATTCTGTCTTTGGTAAAAACCTAAACCTTGTCCATGAGGCTCCCAGGTCCATTCTGAAAGCTCACACTCTGCTCCGGCAGCTCTCAAGGTCAGTTTTGCCCTGCATCTTTCCATCTCACTGACATCACTCTCACATATAATGCAAGCTTATTAGAATATTTTTTCTACCATTCCTATTTTGTAATTGATAAAAGATTTCAAATGACCATTCACTTAAGATGATTTTTACTGTCAAACAGAAAACAGATACAAATGTTGATAGTCATGGTGGTTGCTTTTTTCCAACAAAAATCTGTAACCTGGGGGAGAAAACTGGGTACTTGGACTCCCGTTGCCTAACAATTGAAAGGCGTTTCTTCAGCACAATGGACTGACAATGGGAACAGTTTTAAAGGGACAAATTATGAAAGATACGGAAACGAATCAAAGGATTCCTAGATATATTCAATGGAAAGTAAGGTGCTGTTACCATACACTGGGGTATCTGGGTCATAGGGGTTGAGTTATCTGACTCTCTAAACTGTAGATTACTGATAGCAGTGCACTTAACACTTGCCTGTAGACTCCAAAATCTTATCTGGTAGAGAGAAAAATGGTTTATTTGCACATACAGTGCCCCACTCACCCCGCCCCTTGCCCTAGCAGTAAAAGTCAGTTTTGCATCTATATATAAATTCATTTCAGCATTTCTGATTTAATTATGTAAGTTGTGATAGTTTGAAATCTCTTTTGACTTTGCAGTAATATCTTACCAGTTCTCTAATTAATGTTTTAAATAAAACCTCTCACGTGTGCTCATTTTGCATTTGCATGAGAGATATAAGTCTAACCCTCTTTAAAACATCTTTTCTTTTTTTATAGTTTACAGTACTGCATTGGTTTTGCCATACATTGACATGAATCCGCCACAGGTGTACATATGTTCCCCATCCTGAACCTCCCTCCCACCTCCCTCCCCATCCCATCTGTCTGGGTCATCCCAGTGCACCAGCCCCAAGCACCCTGTATCATGCATAGAACCTGGACTGGCGATTTGTTTCACATATGATAAAATACAAAAGCATCATCTTTTTAACCATTTGTAGAATCTAAAGTTTTAGGCAATGAGCAACAAAATACAGGATCTGACGTGCACTGCCCCTGAATGATTTCGACCAAAACAGACACAATTCTGTTACGTGGCTTTGATTCTGGTGTCTTCAACAGTTATACTATGTTCTTCTATTGATAACACGTGTCTGTCAATAGCAGTGTGTAAATAATGACTTGTATTTGACAGCGGCTCAGGAAAAACTGCACTAAACAAGCATATGCAAATAAGTGATTTCAGGATTCGTGGGTTTTCACAGAACCGGAAGTATGCTTTTTGTTAATGGACTCTTCTTTCCTATATTCCTATAAGGGGTTGGGGTGGCGAGAACTGCCAGCAACTTCTCTCTGCATTCTTTGTGATCAGACTGAGACTTTGCAACTCCCTTCTTCCTTGACACTTTTCAACAAGTTAACTGTCCCTCTGAAGCATTCCCACATATTTTGCAGGCATCTCTTTACTAGCACCAATTATACTACTTTGTAACCCTTGGTTTTATCTATCTGTTCTACTAGACTGTGAGACCCTTGAGGGGGGAAGGAATTTTCTCTTTATGAATTCAGTTGCTAAATGAAGTATATAAGGAATAGTCTGGTTAAACTAAGATGTAAATTGTAGATTGAGTCTACTGTATTAACTCTTGGTCTAATGGGTTTCAGTTCCTATCAGATTGAGATGTACAGAATGTATAAAATGGTCACGTATTCCATGTTAATAGGATTAGAGAAAAGCAATAATAAAAGTGACAGTAGCTAGCATAAATCTGTATTTAAACTGGTCCCCACGGATATGATTTTGACAGTGATTATGGCTCAGTGGGTGAAGAATCCACCTGCAGTGAAGGGGAGACAGAAGATGGGGGTTCAATCTCTGGGTTGGGAATATCCCCTGGAGGAGGAAAGAGCAATCCACTCCAGTATTCTTGCTTGGGAAATCCCATGGACAGAGGTGCCTGGAAGGCTATAGTCCAAAGGGTTGCAAAGAATCAGACACGGTTGCGTGACTAAACACAGCAAGCACAAGCACACTACCTTCCTAGACAAGCTTACAAAGTGTAAGATTTTTAAAAATTATTTTTAAGAAATGACCAAATCAGAATAATTACCTCTGAACTGCATTTATTTTCTCTTCATCATTTCCTTGATCCATTACACAGACCCAGTGATCATAGAGATCTGATGAAAAAATACTTCCTGGAATATTTCGTAGAAAATCCTTATATAGAGGGGAAAAATAAATATTTTAAATTGTTATTCTCAGGTTAACATGTTATTCTCAGGTTAAATATGTATTAGAGACATTAGAAAGAAGACACTTTATTGAAAGTACAGTTAAGTTCTCTCTTCTTGGACTCCATGGAGCTTGGTGCCAACCCCTCAATGATGTGCACCCATAGAAACATATGCTTTGATATTTTTCTAACAAAAACCAGAGGGAAACTGGAGTCTGCACTATAGTGGTAAAGATAAAGGACAACCTGCTTAGGCTGAAATCTCCTGTTTGTGTACATTTTAGCAAACTAGTATAACATGGCGGGGTCTTAAAAGAAACCTATGAAGACATTTGTGAGATTCATAATATAGTAATCAGTCATCCAACCATCCAACAAATATTTATGCATATGTGCCAGGTACTCTTTGAGGTGGTAGGGATAGAGTAGCAAATTAAACCAAGTCCCTATTATATTAGAACTTTATATTCCAGTGGCATTGGTGAATAATTTCATGTAGAGATGCTTAGAGCTTCTCCTTGTGTTCCCCCTAGAAGGGCTCTCATATATGAGGAGGAGAAAGCATTCCAGACTGTGGCATGAGGCCACACCCCACACATCATGTACATTAAATAACATGACTCTGGTACAGTATCCTTTCTGGTCTTTGAGATTCTTACACTGAGACTACTGGCGGGGGTGGTGTGATGACACTAGACTATGACAAAAGTAGGAGACACCCAACAGTTTCCAGTTCGACATATGTTAATACAAAGTTTAAAAATAAAGAATTCTGATCCTGGCCCTATGTTTCCTTTTTGTCCTAGGCCAATCTCTTTGCTGCTTTTGGCACTGGTTGACCATCTGCTTACAAGTTCCTGCCTACAATGCTTACAAGTTCCTATCTGCGTACAAGTTCCTTCTTACAACATAACATGACATGGTTGACTACCTGCTTATAAGTTCCTGCCTACAATGTGGAGAGAGGCGAAAATCTGCAACTGAATAATTTTAATTCTTGTTGGTAAATCAAACCAGCAACTCTACCTTTGTGCCTTAAAAAGGGAATGCACAACCTGTTACCTATATGTCGTATTTATATTGCTATTATGGAAGCTGTGACTCCTAAGTGTTACAGTTAGCTAACTAGGTGAACATCTTCCCTACTAGCTAATCAGCTTCTTCATGGCAGAATCAGACCCTCACCTTCTACCTCATACACCTTAATGCCAAGCACATTCCGAGACAGGCGTGTGTGCGAGCTCGTGCGAGCTCATCCTCAGTCTCTCAGTGATGTCTGACTCTTTGCGACCCCATGGACTACAGCCTGCCAGGCTCCTCTGTCCTTGGGATTTCCCAGGCAAGAATACTGGAATGGGTTGTCATTTCCTTCTCCAAGGGATCTTTCCAGCACAGAGAGTGAACCTGCATCTCCTGCGTTGGCAGACCACTGAGTCACCTGGGAAGCCCCAGTCCCTAAAACAGTAGAGGTCATTACTGAACTGTGGGTATTTGTCATCTGGTCAAATGTTAGTGGAGGACAAGGAAAGGTCAATTAACTATATCTACAGTAACTTTGAAAACCTCTTTGTAGTCATGTCACCTATTATACATTTTTTTTAAGAGTAGTTAACACGTAGGAAGATGATTGATACAAAGTCTTTCTCTGTTCTATTTTCCAGTAGTAACATATTTGTGATTCAGATGTGTCATCATAAAAATTACCCTTTTCTGGGTCAATCTATCAATTTTCATAATTTCAGACTAATTTTAGTGGTTGCACCTACATTAAAAGTCAGATTCAGAAGAGCAAAAATCTATTATTTTCAAAATGGGGCAGTGACAATACCTCTCTTTTAAAATCTCAGTGGAAAACACAGTTATGATCTGTCTTGAAGAAAAACATCATTAAATCTTAAAACTTACACTTGAAAGATAATAACTTGTAACATCTCAATGAACTCTCCACAGCTGGAATAACAAGTTACGAAATCACCACCACCATTGGATCTGAGGAGAAATATGAAAGCTGGTTCTGAATTACAATCACCAGCTCTTAGTATTCAACCAAAAGTCTTTTCCCTTCCAAAAACAGAAACCAGGCCATAAGCAGAACTCCCAAATTAATTTGAGATGAGATTCCTACAGGATTAAAAATGCACTTTTCCTCAGAGGTCTGATGAATCAAAAATACAGTATCACAAGTAATTTTCTTCCAGTTATAGTTACATTTAAACAAAACCAGTGTAAGTAAAAAATTAAAGGAAAATTTAAGTACTGCTTCTAAATAGTCTTAAAAATAAGAAACAAAACAAAAGCTCAAAAACTTTTGGCAAATGTATCCCTTTCTTGCAACTACTCAGAAGAAATGAGACTAAAACACAGCTACGTGATTATAACACTTTAGTTAGAACTTATAACCAGATTTTTCATTTGCATTAATTTTTGTCTTTTGCCTATTCCTCTATAAGTATTATTTCTTCACTGTGAAATATGTTTAATTGTTCTAGAACCATACTTCTTCGTAGCAGCCTCGACAATTTAGAACAAAATTTTAAGAAGTGTAATGCTGTGATGAATAGCATATTAAGGAAACATTTCTAAAACATAGGCTTTAACTTTTTAAAAGATGGGAGAAAGCCCAATTTCATGACAAAGCTCAAAGAAAACTTTATCATGCATATACTTGTATGCCCGCTATGTATCTGGCTAAGCACACTATACAAACCTTGATTGTACTCCAGGACGAAAGGTAATCACAAACCCTATGTAAAATAAATTAGATGACCCTTGCTCCAATTTTCCAGTTCTTTTTTGAAAAACTTATTTATTCCTTTGGGCTGTGCTGGGTCTTCACTGCCGCACAGGCTCTTCTCTAGTTGTGAGCAGCAGGGGCTTCTCACGGCAGTGGCTTCTTTCGCTGGGAGCACAGGCTCTCAGGCACACCGGCTTCAGTGGCCGCACTCCCGCGCTTTAGAGCACAGGCGCAATAGTTCTGCACGGGCTTAGTTGCTCCTCGGCATTTGGGATCCTCCTGGAGCAGGGATCAAATCTTTGTCTCCTGCCCTGGCAGGCAGATTCTTTACCACTGAGCCACCAGGGAAGCCCCTCTCCAGTTCTTTAGAGTGACACTTTATTGTGAAACTCTATGGTGGGGTTGTTTGAGAGCAGATAAGGCCCTTTTATCAAGCGGCATCTGATGATTCACTAAGTCATAAAACATGATTGTGTAAGCAACTGACTAGGAGGAGGGACATTCAGGGGTCTTCTTCATCATGTTTTCCTTAATTTGGTTTTTACACTCCAGGCCTGGGGATGTGGGCTGGGGCACTGTTTCTACCCCTGGCTTTGGGACATTCCAACCCTCCTCGGAGGTGGGAGCCTGATTTTGATCTGCGCTATTGTTCAGGTCAAAAGCTCTGTGAAAAGCTAGTTTTGACTCTAGAGTTTCAAAAAAAGTGAGGCATTTTCATGAATGTGAGGAAGAAAACATTTTATAAGATTAACTCAAATATGGATGTGAGTTAAGTAATCATAGGTGGGGCGGTGGTGTTGGGATGAGGGGAGAGGGGAGGATCTAGCTTTTTTGTCATAAGTAAGCTTATTTGCCATAAACATTTTTGCCAGAAGCATTTCTGCAGCAAATACTTTAACCAAATAATGAACTGGCTGTAAGGCAGTTCTGCCATAAAAGATAAAATAACAAAAAGTAAAAGATGGATATTAAGAAGGACATAATAAAACATTAGAATAACAGAATTAAAGATTTTATTATAAAATACAAAACACTTGAACACATTTAAAATGTGTGTAACTGCTATATTTAAAATGGATAACCACCAAGGACCAACTGTATAACACAGGGAACGCTGCTCAATGTTCTGTGGCAGCCTGGATGGGAGGGGAGTTATAAAAAGTTAAAAAATAAAATGTGTATAGATTCATGGCAATACTGCACAATTCATATTATTAATTCAATATTTTTTCATGGGTTATACTAAAGCATTTGTCTTCCAAATCTTTCATTCACAATATATTATATGTATATATACACACACACACACATATATATGTATAGATTGTTGATTTGTCTCTTGTTCAGCATTGCACTTTTAATTTTTTTGCTTAAATTGCTTAGGAGAGGCATCAAGTTTCAAATACTAGGTACTAGGATATATATTTGTGCCTAAGCTTTTGTAAAAGCCTTGCACACTATTTTCTGTTCTTGGCATATTGCCATTTGTCCTTGATAAACATTTCAGAGTTCTACAGGAAATGTGGGTTCATGCTATGTCTTCAAGGCCCTTGGTTTCTTTCAAATCCAATGTAGCATATTTCAAAATGTGAAACCAATTCTTGGGACAAATCATTGTCATCTGTCATGATTTTTATATTGTATATATCAAAACAAACTGTCAACCACTTACTTTTTTATTTTTTAGCAAAATTACCATAAGGCTAATTATATGGTTATATGTCCAAAATGTCAGTAGCAAAAATGCTTGCAGCAAAGAAGCTTATGTGAAATACCAGATATACATGGGATCAAGGGTACCGATGTGGTAAGGGTTTCATAAAAGAAGGACTAGATGTTGCCATCATTTCTATTCCACCTTTACTTTTAAAAGGCATTGAGGGGGGTATTGTATAACTGAATAGAATTCTCAGTAGTCTCAGTGAGCAATATTTCAACTATTAGGCAAATGTTTGTTTATTATGGTAAAACTCTGTTCAAAATTTAATTAAAGTTTATTTTTGAAAAATTTGCCTTTATTAGGAAGATAGGGAGACTGTGAGAAAGTCATCTAATCAGGATGTTAATTTTGGTAAATATACTGTGTTTTTTAATGGTTTTAAATTTTCATTTCATTTTTTTTTTCTTTTTTGCATGGAGTAGCAGAAGTGAAGGTGGGGAGAGTGACGTGGGATGAAAAATTTTTAAATGACTGACATGCCACATCATTAGAAGTGGCTTTTAAATGCCAGTGTGATTCTGCGACCACTGGAGGAGAAAATGGCAACCCACTCCAGTACTCTTGCCTGGAGAATCCTGTGGACAAAGAGGAGTCTAGTGGGCTATAGTTCAAAAGGTAACAAAGAGTCAGACATAACTGAGCACACACATGACTGTAAGAAGTATTTTTTTTTTTTCTTTTTAAAACACTTTTAAGATTCTATTTCTATCATGGTGTTCTGCAGATGGGAATAATATTACAATGAGATAAATCAGTTGTCTTTCTCCAGAGCTATGCTGTGGGATAGATGAAGGGAGAAACTTTTCTACCTTTAAGACAGATGCTATTACGAAAATAGATTCACAGTCTAGTTGTACTTCAGCTCCGGAATTCAGTTTTTCTTTCAACTCTCTGCAGGATTTCACATTGGCTGACTGTCTGAAGATTCCTTTTGTGAGAGGTCCTTTCTGATTAAGAAAGAAAAGCATATCCTATGGGGAAACAAAAGAAAAAGAAAATCAAGATGGCACTTCATGCAGAACAAGAAAGGAAACATGTATTTGCCCTCTCCAGCTGCCAGAGGCAGGGACCCGGGGAGGCTAGAAGGCTTGCTAAAGGATTAAACTCTATTTGCTTTTTGGCATCTCTAATTTCTTTCTTCTATTTACTCTTGCTATATTTAACACCTAAAACATTTTAAACACTTGCTTTAATGAGATTTTCTCCAGTGAGCCAGCAGTCACTTCAAGGTACCTGTTAACTTGTTTCTCTCCTCCCTAACTATTCTCCCATTACTCCCAATATGGATTCTTTTCCCCAAGTATGAAAATGCTCTTTCCAAATTCATTCTCCACTTGCTTGTCTTGTTCTTTCTTTTTTGGGTATTTACTTCTGGCTGTGTTAGGTCTTAGTTGCTGCATGCAGGCTCTTCATTGAGATACACAGGCTTAGCTGCCCCATGGCATGTGGGATCTTCGGTCGGTTCCCTGCCCAGGGATAGAACCCACTGTACTGGAAGGCAGATTCTTAACTACTGGTCCACCAAGGAAGTTTCCTTGCTTGTCTTTCTTTTCATGTGGCTTTATACTTTACTTCCTTCTTCTTCTTTGTTTTAACAAATATTATGTTTTTCTTGTTGTTTTTTAGCTGTGCTGAGTCTTCACTGTGGTACGCAGGCTTAGTTGCCCTGTGGCATGTGGGATCTTAGTTCTTGACCAGGGATTGAATCCTTGTCTCCTGCACTGGAAGGTGGATTCTTAACCACTGAACCACCAGGAAAGTCACTATTTCCTTCTTTTAAAATTAGCCTCCCAAATCATCTCCTTTAGGAAGCTTTCTCCATTCCATTCCATTCTATTGTATTCAGTCTTTTATTTCACTTTCTTTCTAGTTGTGTGCCCTCTGCTTGCCATACAGGAAGACAATGGGTGTTGGAGATAAGCAACCCATGGGATCTGGAAACTAGCTATGACACATATTTATGGTGTGACCTTTGGTGACCTTGGGCAAGGGTTTCCCTTTAATTTGTAGAGTAGGGATGACAGTAATGATGATGATGATGATAACTACCTTCTAAATCTGTTGTGAAGGATAAGCAATAAGGTGGCTAGATCAGTACCTGGTGCTTACAGATAGATGCACAATGTGGAATAAAGGGCCAGGCATCTAGCATATTGCTTGAAGGGTACTGGACACTCAATAAATATTCTTTAACACAACCCATTTACTATATTACCTGGAAAAATACATACTCAGTGGCTTTCATTTGATCTCTTCTACATACAAAAGATAACTAAATGCCAGAGGACATATCTTTGTATTAAAGACTTGGAATACAAATAAAACATAAGTTTAAAAATGTTAAGACTTAGTCTGTGTTGCTAAAGTGATTAAATGAGACTTTCTGAACAAAGTAAGGTTCAAGAAAGGCTGTGAGAAAAATGTCAGGGCAAATGTGGATTCTCTGTCTACAGTGTAGGTTCTAATTTATCTGAGCAGGTTAATGGGGCTCTTGCCTGAAATCAGTAGGCCAGATTATCTCTTCCTATTATGTCTACCTTATGACTCTGCAGTAGCCTAATCAGATTTTTTTTCTTTGAAGGAATAATAAAGATTCTCAGCCAAAGCAGTGGGTATCTATAAATTTCCCATTTTTTAGGGAAAGATTTACCTCCCAGAGCATTCCTTTCCCAAACCTCCTTTCCTATTAGTGCTATAGGCCAAAAGGAGACTTACCAAGACAGCTTTGGGCAGATTGTCATTCTCACAAATATCTGGCAGAGAAACCCCGAAGAGCTGTCCTGGGATAGGAGATGTTGGTGACACGGGCAAGTTATCCAGGTGAATGCTAGAACCCCGCCAAAAGGCCCAGTTTATGATAGATCTTCTCCTTTTAAATGTCTTCTGACCTGAATCTAAGAAAGAAGTGAGATTATTAGGAAAAATAATTTAATTCACTTAATCTTATTTCTACAGTTTTCATTTTACAGTATGTCCATTATGGCTCAATATTCTATATGTTAAGGAAGAATCAAACATTTGGATTATTCTCCTACCTATTCTTGGGAACTTCACTGGTCTATTTAGTTGAGTTCTGGCACTAAGTCTTCAAAGGTGAAAGAAGGGATCCCTTAGTGAACTGTAACAACTTACAACTTAAAGTAAAACATTTTCATACCAGCACATATCCCATTTTAAAGCTGAGACTAAGCATATAAAAAGTCGAAGATTAAACTAGGCCACAATTAAATAGTGACAATAAGGAAGGAAGAAGGAGAAAAGGTGAGAGGAGAGGGGAAGGGGAAGGAGGAGGAGGAAAAGGGAAGCAAAGAGGAAGAAGAAGAACTAGGGGAAGAATTGTCTCTACTAAGATGTGCTCTAGAAACAACAGAGCATCATTACCTCATGCTCTGTTCTGCTGAGAACCGAGACAGGAAGCTAATGTTCCACATTTCCCCCACTTCTTTTCAGCTGCAAAGACTTTCCTGTATCTTTTTAGTCCCGACTTTGAAAAGCATGTTTAAGGCAGCATGAATGGATATAAACATGAGTGAGACTTACTTGCCCTTGCCACAGTAAAGTTTACAACCTAATGGGTGGAACAAGACTGGAGATAGGTGGGTGGAGGGAAAGCAAGTATATTAATAAACAAAATGCCATAAGAGGAGAAGGAAACAAAAAAACATTCAGAAAAACAATAAATCACATCTATCTATCCAAGTGAAAAAGAACCTGCCTGCCAATGCAGGAGACACAAGAGATGCAGGTTCAATCCCCAGGTCAGGAAGATCCCCTGGAGGAGGAAATGGCAACTCACTCTAGTATTCTTGCCTGGAAAAGTCTATGGACAGAGGAGCCTGGCAGGCTACAGTCTTTAGGGTTACACAGAGTCAGATATGGACTGAAGCAACTTAGCACACGTACATCTACACATTACGTGTGCAAGAATGATCTTGGAAGCTTCTGCATTTGATGGGAATTTTGAATGAACATATTTTCAATAGGTAGAGGATCTAATTTCATGACTTCTATCTGGTAAGTACTCAATAAGTCATTCTTGGACAGTAACTGAACTGAGGAGACATTTAGGTGATAAAAGACAATGTGAACAAAATAGGCGAAAGTAAGAAAGGTCAACACTGAAACATGATTTTGTGAGATCACCATTCTAAAGCATTGTTGATGTCATCTGTATCTAACTTTAACATGAAAATTGATGGATTTACACAGAATTTGATACTTAAAAAAATAGCTCTTTGAGGTTCCTTTAGGATCTTTTTGCTGCCTGCACCTCTGGCCCTCAAAACAAACACACAAGTTAACAACTATAAAGGAAAAGAGAGACAAAAAGGATCTGAAAAATATTTGAAGAGACAATAGCTGAAAAAAATTAAAGACAAAGGTAAAATATTAAAAACAATGAGAAAAATGGCAAGTAACATAAAGGGAATTCCCATAAGGAGGAAATCCCAGAAAGGAAAAAACTGAATAGTGGGAGCTCTAAATGTCTTGTATTTTTTGCCTAGAGAATTTCCTTTAGCATTTGTTGTAAAGCTGGTTTGGTGGTGCTGAGTTCTCTAAACTTTTGATTGCTGGAAAGCTTTTGATTTCTCCATCAAATCTGAAGGACAGTCTTGCTGAGTAGAGTATTCTTGGTTATAGGTTCTTCCTTCCACCACTTTAGACATTATCCTGCCAGTCCCTCCTGGCTTGTAGACTTTCTGTTGCGAAATCAGCTGATAGCCTGATGGGAGCTCCCTTGTATGTTATTTGTCATTCTTCCCTGTTGCTTTTAATATTTTATCTTTAATTTTTGTCAGTTTGATTACTATGTGTCTTGGTGTGTTCCTCCTTGGGTTTATCCTGTCTGGGATTTTCTGTGCTTCCTGGACTTGGTTGACTATTTCCTTTCCCAAGTTAGGGAAGTTTTTCTGGGGTTCTATCTTGTCCCTTCATCTGGGACATAACTTTCTGCTTTTTCATTGTGATGAACTCTTGTAATATGGTTTTGTTTTAGCCACTGTGAGACTGTGGTTCTTCCTGTTTCTTCTGTCTGCCCTCTGATGGATGAGGCTACGAGGCTTGTGTAAGCTTCCAGGTGGGAGGGATTGGCAATGGGCAAAACTGGGTCTTGCTCTGGTGGGCAGGGACTTCCTCATTTTAGCTTTAATCCAATTATCTGCTGATGGGTAGGGCTGTACTCCCTCATAGGTAGTTGGTAGTTGTTTGACCTGAGGTGACTCAGGCCTGGGGTTTCTTAGCTCTACGGTTGGGTTAATGGTGAACTCTAAGAGGGTTTATGCCAAGAGGGAACTTCCTGACCTGCTGCTGCCAGAACTCAGGTCCCTGTGGTGAGCTTCTGCCAACCCACGCCTCCACAGGAGGCCCTCCACCACTAGTAGGTAGTTTTGGTTTACTTCCCTATGGGCTCACAGCTCCTTTCCTCTGGGTCTTGGTGCACACAAGATTTTGTTTGTGCCCTCCAAGACCAGAGTCTGTTTTCCCCAGTCCTGTGGAAATCCTATAATCAAGTCCTACCGGCCTTTAAGGTCAGGTTCCCTGGTGATTCCCAGATCCTTTGTTAGATACCCAGGTTGGGAAGCCTGGCATGGGGTTCAGAACCTTCACAACAGTGGGAGAACTTCTTTGGTATTATTGTTCTCTGGTTTGTGGGTCACCCACCTGGAGGGTATGGGATTTGATTTTATCTTGATTGGGCTCCTCCTACCATCTCACTGTGGCTTCTTCTTTGGCTTGGGACGTGGGATATCTTTCTTGGGGTGGGTTTCAGGGTCCTCCTGTTGATGGTTGTCCAACAGCTAGTTGCAATTTTGGTCATTTGCAGGAGGAGATTGAGCACATGTCCTTTTACTCCATCATCTTGAACTGGAAGCCCTTTATTTGTTTATTTTTAATTTCTATTGCCATATAGTTACTTTACAATGTTGTGTTAGTTTCTGGGCTTCCCTGGTGGCTCAGATGGTAAAGAATCTGCCTGAAATGCAGGAGACCTGGGTTCGATCCCTGGGTTGGGAAGATCCCCTGGAGAAGGGAATGGCTACCTACTCCGGTATTCTTGCTTGTCAGTTTCTACTATACAGCAAAATGAATCAGTCATGCACATACATGCATATACATCCCCTCCCTTCTGGACTTCCTTCCATTTGGGTCACCATTGTGCATGAAGTAGAGTTCCCTGTGCTATACAATATGCTCTCATTAGTTATCTATTTTATACATTGTATCAGTAGTTTCCTCCCTGTTTTCTAAATCCAGCTTAAAAATCTGGAAGTTCATGGTTCACATAGTTGAAGCCTGGCTTGGAGAATTTTGAGCATTACTATGCATGCTAGTGTGTGAGATGAGTGCAATTGTGTGGTAGTCTGAACATTCTTTGGCATTGCCCTTCTTTGGGATTGGAATGAAAAGGCAGAAGAACCAGAGATCAAATTGCCAATATCCATTAGATCACAGAAAAAGCAAGAGAACTCTAGAAAAACATTTACTTCTGCTTTATTGACTATGCCAAAGCCTTTGACTGTGTAGATCACAACAAACTGTACAAAATTCTTCAAGAGATGGGAATACCAGACCACCTGACTTGCCTCCTGAGAAATCTGTATGCAGGTTAAGAAGCAACAGTTAGAACTGGACATGGAACAACAGATTGGTCCAAAACTGGGAAACGAGAATGTCAAGGCTGTGTATTATCACTCTGTTTATTTAACTTCTATGCAGAATACATCATGCAAAATGCCCGGCTGGATGAAGCACAAGCTGGAATCAAGACTGCCAGGAGAAATATCAATAACCTCAGATATGCAGATGATACCACCCTTATGGCAGAAAGTGAAGAGGAACAGTAGAGCCTCTTGATGAAAGTGAAAGAGGAAAGAAAAAGCTGGCTTAAAACTCAACATTCAAAAAACTAAGATCATGGCATCTGGTCCCATCACTTCATGGCAAACAGATGGGGAAACAATGGAAACAGTGACAGACTTTATTTGCTTTGGCTCCAAAATCACTGCAGATGGTGAAGGCAGCCATGAAATTAAAAAGACATTTGTTCCTTGGAAGAAAAGCAATGACCAACCTAGACAGCATATTGAAAAGCAGAGACACTACTTTGCCAACAAAGGTCCATTTAGTCAAAGCTATGGTTTTTCCAGTAGTCATGCACAGATGTAAGAGTGGGACCATAAAGAAAGTTGAGTGTCCAAGAATTGATGCTTTTGAACTGTGGTATTAGAGAAACTCTTGACAGTCCCTTGGACTGCAAGAAGATCAAACCAGTCAAGTGGAAAGGAAATCAGTTCTGAATATTCACTGGAAGGACTGATGCTGCAAATAAAGCTCCAATACTTTGGCCACCTGTTGCAAAGAGCCAACTCACTGGAAAAGACCCTGATGCTGGGAAAGACTGAAGGCAGGAGGAGAAGGATGACAGAAAATGAGATGGTTGGAGGCATTACCGACTTGATGGACTTGAGTTTGAGCAAGCTCCGGGAATTGGTGATGGAGAGGGAAGCCTAGTGTGCTGCAGTCCATGGGGTTGCAAAGAGTCAGACACGACTGAGCGACTGAACCAACTGATCAGTAGTTTAGGAAACTGAACCCATTCTTAAATCTAGAAAGGGGTTCCTTTGTGGCAGCAATGTCAATCTGTGCAATGTTGTTTAATATGTATGTTTATATATGTTGAGTAGTTATACTCAATCTAGTTTCCTCACATTTAATATGGTTTCACTATTTTAAAAACTATCAGATTTACTGTATCTTTTTGGTTTCACACACTTCTTAGGAAGAATGTTCTATCATAAAGTTATAAACTCAGCTATCCAATGAGTGTAGACAGAGGACAAAGTAGAATTGAGTCTTGTATTTTATTATAAGTGCTTTCAGCTGCAGTTATGCCTTTTATTATATACCACAGTCAATTTGAGAGTTCATGTTCCCTTTGGGACTGAGAGGAAAAAAATTTCATTAAAATTTACTTTCTTGCAGAGCTTTTAATGCTTAGCTCTTACTTTCTAAATGTCAGAGGCTGATGAAAAAACATGCAATTGTTATAAAAAATATTACGATGATGTAAATATAGAGCAAATAAAATTCATGAACATACAACTTTCCTCAACAATCCCAGCAAGAGTCAAGTTAGAGTCTCTTCATGCTTAAATGAACAAACTGAATATTAAAAATCGTTATTCTGAAAAGTTTGTGCTTATTGATTATTAAAGAATAATAACCACAACAAAGAACTTTTAATAAGAAATTTTAGCAAGATGGATATGTAGGAAGCTCTTGCACTCACGTCCTCTCATGGATACAGTTTATCTAAAACTATACATGGAACAACTTCTTCTGAAAAGAATCCACATACTGATAAAGAGACCCTGTTACACTGGGCAAATGAGAGAGAAACCACATCCTAGTGGGTAGAAAAGGCTGAAACACAATCTCATTACAAACTCCACCCCCAACAGAACAACCTCCAGTCTGGAGGGATCTCAAAACCTAGAGCTTCTCCAGAAGGAGTGAAGGGTTCATACTCACATAGGTCACCCTAACTTTTAAGATCCAGTGTCTGAAAGAGAAACCCCCAGAGCAACTCACTTTGAAGACCAACAAGGCTCATGTCCATGAGACATATGGGGCTTTGTGGACACAAGGAAGGGTTCTTAAAAGGTTTATGCCTAGGCTCACCTAACCCAGAGCCCAATGTAGAAGCACCCATTTGCAAAGCATCCAGACTTCATATGAAAGAGATTCATTTACTAATTTTAAAGCAGCGGTACCTGCTTGGATACTCCCTTGTACAGAGGCTGGTGGACACTATCTTCCTATTCTCTCTCTGCCTTGCTAAAGTCAGCAGCACCATCTTCCCCACCCTCCACCCTTCTGTTGAGTATCATCTTTTTATTTTTCCTCTCCCTCGTTTCTCTTTTTCTTTTTTTTTTTTCAGTGAATGCCATCTGTGTACTCCCCATCTGTCCCATGTCAGCCCATGCGTACCATTTTTTCGCTCTTCTGCTGTACTCCAGAGTGCTTTTATCTTCTGGAGAGGACGTTCTACACAACATTGGCGCTCTGGTTTTTACATTTGGTGACGTGATTCTTATAGCTGCCACCCAGGGAAAGACCTGTGATCAACTGGTCAGGGAGGCTTGCATTCCTGGGTCCCACAGGACTATAATAATTATAGAGACAGTTCTTGGAAGACTACCATTTCCAGGGCATCACACAGAGAGCAGATTGAACACACTCCCACTCTTTTCGTAAAAGAGGCTCTTTGTTTATCTAGGAACTTCAGCCTTGGGGGGGTAAGCAACAGGTCTGGCACACACCTAGAGGGTGAGCAGGTGCACTCAAAGATGCAGTCAGGGACACCATCTTTGTACTTCCTTCTCTGTGACTTCAGTTCACTAGCAACTCCCAGAAAGGAGCTTATAAATCCACCAGAGACCCAATTTTTGTGACTGCTGCCAGGAGCCACCTCCAGATAGCCTGGCACTGGGGGCCAGCAGGGCTTATCTTTGCAGTACTATAGAACTGCATATATCTGCATTCTTGAAAGCTGCTGCCTGAGGACTTGGTTTCCAATCAGTCTGAATCAAGGTGCTGACTGAGCTCTCCCTTGTGGGACACTGACTGATCTTGGCACTTCCTCAAGTGCTGAGAGCTATTAAATATAAGATAGGCTTCTTGGATAATTACAAATAGTTGAGAGAAAACCAAGAGCTAGGACAGGGTTGAATGAAAAAGGTTCATCTCTTACACAAAGCCAACAGTTCAAGTGGAAGAGGTGGCTCTTTCACCTAGTGCATAGAAACCAGGACAGAATCAAGCAAAATGAAGAAACAGAAATATGTTCCAAACGAAAGACCAAGATAAAACATCAGAAAAATAGTTAAGAACTGGGGGTAATTTACCTGGTAAAAAGTTCAATAAAGGATCCTAAAGATGCTCACTAAACTTGGGAGAAGAATAAATAAACACAGTGAGAACTTAAAAATAGAAAATATAAGAAAGTTCCAAACAGAAGTCACAGAACTGAAGAATAAAACAACTGAACTGAAAAATAACCAGTAGGGGTCAAAAGCAGATCTGATGAAGTAGAAGAAAGGATCAGAGAACTTGAGACATGGCAGAGAAACTCACCCAATCAGAGCAGCAAAAAGAAAAAAAAGATTGCAAAATGGTGAAGACAGCTTAAAGGACTTATGGGAGAACCGCAAGTGCATTAACTATCACATTAGAGAGGACTCAGAAAAAATAAAAAGGGAAAGAAAACTTATTTGAAAAAATAATCGTCGAAAACTGTCCTAAACTGCGGAAAGAAACAGACATTCAAATCTAGGAAGCCCAGACAGTTCTAAATAAGATGAACCCAGAGATCTACACCAAGACACATTATGTTAAAATGTCAAAAGGTAAAGACAAGGAGAGATCTTAAAAGCTGCAAGAGAAAAACAACTTTTTATGTACAAGGAAATCCTGTAAAACTATCAGTAGATTTTTTAGCAGAAATTTTAAAGATCAGAAGGAAATAGCACAATATATTCCAAGTGCTAAAAGATAAAAATTTCTAACCTACCAAAGTTATCATTCAGAACTGAAGAAGAGAGAGGTTTCTAGCAAGCAAAGGATAAAGGAGTTCATCACCACTAAACCTAAACCATTCTCAGAGATGTCAAAGGTATCTTTTTAAGCTGAACAGAAAGGGTGCTAATTCGTAGCAAAATATATAAGAGCATAAATCTCACTGGTAAAGGCAAATATATGGTAATGGTAGTGAATGAATTATTAATGCAAAGGTCAAAAGACAAAAATAGTAAAAATAACTGTGAAGGTGAAGTTGCTCAGTCGTGTCCGACTCTTTGCGACCCCGTGGACTGTAACCTACTAGGCTTCTCTGTCCATGAGATTCTCCAGGCAAGAATACTGGAGTGAACTGCCATTTCCTTCTCCAGGGGATCTTCCCGACCAAGGGATCGAACCCGGGTCTCCTGCATTGGAGGCAGATGCTTTGTAGCTACAATATTTAAGCAAGGGATTTACAAGATAAAAAAAGACATAAAATATGATATCAAAAAACCAAATGTTGGGTGAGTAGAGAATAAATAAGTAGAGATTTACAAAGTGTTCAAACACTGGTATCAACATAAACAATATTATAAATACAAGTTCTTAAGTGTAAGCCTTGTGATAACCAGCAAGCAAAAACCTAAAGTAGATACATAAAAGATAATAACAGAGAAAGGAATCTGAAAGTCATTAAATTACAAAGGAAGGAAGCAGTAGAAGAAATGAACAGAGGAACCACAAAGCAGCCAGAAACAATAGAAATGGCAATAATATATCTATTAACAATTACTGTAACAGTAAATGGACTAAATTCTTCAGTCAAAAGACAGAGAGGGACTGATGGAATAAAAAACAAGACCCACCTACATGCCACCTACAAGAGACTCAATTCAGACCTAAGAGGAGCAGTAAATGAAATAGAGACTAAAAGACACTAGAAGAGATCAATGAAAATAAGAGCTGGTTCTTTGAAAAAATAAACAAAGCTGATAAACCTTTAGCCAGACTCAACAAAAGAGAGAGAACTAAAGTAAAAAAAAAAAATCAGAAACAAAAGAGATGTAACTGACACCACAGAAATATACAGGATCATTAAGAGACTATTATGAACAATCACACACCAACAGATTTGAAAACCTAGAACAAATGGATAAATTCTCAGAAACATGCAACCTTCAAGGCTGAATATGAACAGAAAATCTGAATAGGCTGATAATTGGTAGGGATACTGAATAAGTAATTTAAAAACTCCCTATAAATAAAAGTCCAGGACCTGACAGCTTCACTGGTGAATTCTATCAAACCTTCAAAGAAGAATTAATACCAGTACTCTCAAAGTCTTCCAAAAGGTAGGAAATGAGGGAACACCTCTAAACTCATTTTCCAAGGCTGTAATTACTCTGATACCCCAGTCAAGGAAACCACAAGCAAAGAAAATTATAGGCCAACATCTCTGATGAACATATAGGTAAAAATTCTCAAAGAAATCACCAAACTGAATTCAACAATATATTAAAAAAAATCAATGCCATAATAAAGTTGGACTTATTAAAGGTATACAAGCATGATTCATATTCCACTAATCAATCAATGTGATACACTGTATTAACAAAACAGAAGAAAAACATCATATGATTTTTCTTTGATCATATCAATAGATTAAAAAAAGCACTTGAAAAAATCCATCCATTTATTGATATGATTAAAATCTTCAACAGAGTAGGAATAGAGGAAATGTACCCTAACATAACAAAGGTCATATATTAATATGACAGATAATATCATATTCAATGGTCAAAAGCCAAAAAGTTTTCCCTCTAAGATTATAAACAAGACAGGGATGCCCACTCTCATTATTTTTCTTCAACATGATATTGGAAGGCCTAGCCAAACCAAGTAGGCAGGAAAAAAATGAAAGATACCTAAACTGGAAAGAAAAAAGTAAAAATGCCACTATTTGTAGATGATATAATAATAATATACACAGAAAACTTTAAAGACTCCCCTCAAAAAACTTTAGCACTAACAAATTAATTCAGTCAATTTGCAGGATATAAGACCAACATATATCTGCTGAGTTTCTAAACACTAATAACAAGCTATCAGAAAGTTAAATTAAGAAAATAATCCCATTTATAACTGCACCAAGAAGAATAAACTACCTAAAAATAAATTTAATCAAGAAGGTGAAAGACCAGTACACTGAAAACTAAGAAGGCACTGATGAAAAAAAATGGAAGAAGACACAACTAAATGGAACGATATTCCATGTTCACGGACTGGCAGAGTTAGTATTGCTAAAATCTCCATACTATTCAAAACAGTCTATAGACTCAATGCAGTCCCTATCAAAATTCCAATTGTGGTTTTCACAGTAATAGAACAATTATAAAATTTGTATAGAATGACAAAAGACCCTAAAATAGACAAATCAATATTGAGAAGGAACAACAAAGCAGGTGGCTTCACGCTTCCTAATTTCAAACTACATTATCAGTTCAGTTCAGTTCAGTCACTCAGTCGTGTCTGACTCTTTGCGACCCCGTGAACCATAGCACACCAGGCCTCCTTGTCCATCACTAACTCCCAGAGTCCACCCAAACCCATGTCCATTGAGTCAGTGATGCCATCCAACCATTTTATCCTCTGTCGTCCCCTTCTCCTGCCCTCAATCTTTCCCAGCATCAGGGGCTTTTCAAATGAATCAGCTCTTTGCATGAGGTGGCCAAATTATTGGAGTTTCAGCTTCAACATCAGTCCTTCCAATGAACACCCAGGACTGATCTCCTTTAGGATGGACTGGTTGGATCTCCTTGCAGTCCAATGGACTCTCAAGAGTCTTCTCCAATACCACAGTTCAAAAGCATCAATTCTTCGGTGCTCAGCCTTCTTTATAGTCCAACTCTCACATCCATACATGACCACTGGAAAAACCATAATCTTGACTAGATGGACCTTTGTTGACAAAGTAATGTCTCTGCTTTTTAATATGCTATCTAGGTTGGTCATAACTTTCCTCTCAAGGAATATGTGTCTTTTAATCTCATGGCTGCAGTCACCATTTGCAGTGACTTTGGAGCCCCCCAAAATAAAGTCTGACACTGTTGCCACTGTTTCTCCATCTGTTTCCCATGAAGTGATGGGACCAAATGCCATGATCTTCGTTTTCTGAATATTGAGCTTTAAGCCAACTTTTTCACTCTCCTCTTTCACCTTCATCAAGAGGCTCTTTAGTTCTTCACTTTCTGCCATAAGGGTGGTGTCATCTGCATATCTGAGGTTATTGACAGTTCTCCTGGCAATCTTGATTCCAGCTTGTGCTTCCTCCAGCCCAGTGTTTTCTCATGATATACTCTGCATATAAGTTAAATAAGCAGGGTGACAATATATACCCTAGACATACTCCTTTTCCTATTTGGAACCAGTCTGTTGTTCCATGTCCAGTTCTAACTGTTGCCTCCTGGCCTACATACAGATTTCTCAAGAGGCAGGTCAGGTGGTCTGGTATTCCCTTCTCTTTCAGAATTTTCCACAGTTTATTGTGATCTTCATTACATTATAGAGCTATAGTAATAAAAAAAATGATACTGGCATAAAAACAGATATACAGATCAACAGAACAGAATAGACAGTCCAGAAACAGACGAACATACTTATGCTCAATTAATTTATGACAAAGGAGCCAAGAACATACAATGAGAAAAGGACAGTTTCTTCAGTAAGTCATGTTGGGAAAACTGGACAGCAACATGCAAAAATGGCTGGACCATACCATACAAAGAAATTAACTCAAAACAGATTAAGACAGCATTTGCTCCAGGAGCTGGCAACTGGCTAGGTCAGTGCTGCATCCTGGGAATATAGGTTACTTGATAGACTTACCATCCACCAGCAATGTGGTATCTTGGAAAGAATATAGTTTCTATAGTCAAGAGTTGATTTCAGATTCTGGTTTTGCTACATAGCTGAATAACCTTGGATAAACTTCTTGATACCATGACCTAGCTCCACTCAACTGCATACATGCTCCAGTGCTGGACACTTAATACCAAACAAGCAGCAAGAAAGGAACACAGCCCCACCCATCAGCAGACAGGCTGCCTAAAGTTGTACTAAGCTCACGGAAATCCCCAAACACACCACCTGATGTGACTCTGCCCATCAGAGGGAAAAGATTCAGCACTACCCACCAGAGCACAGGCACCAGTCCCTCCCAGCAAGAGCCTACACAAGCCCTGGGAACAACCAACCTCTCCCACTAGAGAAGACACCAGAAGCAAGAGGAACGAAACCTCAAATACTGTAAGTTAAACAACGAGAAGACAGAGGAATATGTTACAGAGGAAGGAGCAAGGTAAAAACCCACAAGTGAAAAGGAAATAGGCAATTTACCTGAAAAATAATTCAGAGTAATGACAGTAAAGATGATTTAAAATCTGGGAAATAGAATGGAGAAAATACAAGAAATATTCAACAAGGACCTAGAAACACTAAGGAACAAACAAGCAATGTGAACACCACAATAACTGAAATAACTAAAAATACACTAGGAGGAATCAATAGCAGAATAACTGAGAGAAGAATGGGTAAGTGAGCTAGAAATAAAATGGTGGAAATAACTGCTGCAAAGTAGAATAAAGGAAAAAGAATGAAAAGAATTGAGCACAATCTCAGAGACCTCTGGGACAATATTAAACACACCAACATTTGAATTATATGGGTCCCAGAAGAAGAGAAAAAGAAAGAGTCTGAGAAAATATTTGAAGAGATTATAGTAAAAAACTTCCCTAACATGAGAAAGGAAATAGTCAAGTCCAGGAAGCACAGAGAGTTCCATATCAGATAAATCCAAGGAGAAATAAGCTGAAACACATATTAATCAAACTGAAAATTTTAAATACAAAAAAATATTACAAGCAGCAAGGCGAGAATAGAATAATTTGAGAGAATAGCATTGAAACATGTATATTATCATATGTGAAACAAATCACCAGTTCAGGTTCAGTGCGTGAGATGGCGCTCAGGGCTGGTGCACTGGGATGACCCTGAGGGATGAGATGCGGAGGGAGGTGGGAGGGGGGTTCAGGATGGTGGATACATGAACACCTATGTCTGATTCAAGTCAATGTATGGCAAAAACCACTATAATATTATAGAGTAATTAGCTTCCAATTAAAATAAATAAATTAAAAAATATATAGGGGAATTTCCATAAGATTATCAGCTGATTTCCTAACAGAAACTCTGCCAGCCAGATAGGATATATTTAAAGTGATAGAAGGGAAAACTTAAAAAAGATTACTCAACCTAGGAAGGCACAGATTTGATGGAGAAATCAAAAGATTTACAGACAAGGAAAAGCTAACAGAATTCATTGTTACCAGACCAGCTTTGTAATAAATGTTAAAAGAACTTCTCTAGGCAGGAAGCACAGAGAAGGAAAAAACCTACAAAAACAAATTCAAAACAACTAAGAAAGTGGTAATATAAATATACATATAAACACTTTAAATGTAAATGGATTAAATGCTCTATGAAAAGATAAAGACAGGCTGAATGGATACATATACATGCTGCCCACAAAAGACCCACATCAGATATAGGGAGAAATATAGGCTGAAATTTAGGGGATGGAAAAAGATATTCCATGCAAATAGAAATCAAAACAAAGGTGAAGTAGCAATACTCATGTCACATAAAATAGACTTTAAAATAAAGACTGTCACAAGAGATAAGGAAGGACAGAATATACAAGGGATAAAAGACAGCTTGTTCAGTAAGTGGTGCTGGGTGCTGTAACTGGAGAGTTACATGTAGAAGGATGAAATTAGACACTCCTTAACACCATACACAAAACTAAAATGGATTAAAGACCTGATGTAAGGCCAGACACTGAAAAACTCTTAGAGGAAAACAGGCAGAACACACTGACATAAATTACAGCAAAACCTTTTCTGACACACCTCCTACAGTAATGAAAATAAAAACAAAAATAAACACATGGGACCAAGGTATATTGAAAAGCATTTGCACAGCAAAGGGAACCATAAACAGGACAAAAAGGAAACCCTTAGAATGGGAGAAAATATTTGCAAATGAAGAGACTGACAAAAGATTAATCTCCAAAAATATACAAGCAACTCATTCAGCTCAATATAAAAAAACAAACAACCCAGTCGAAAAATGGGTAGACATTTGGAAAATAGACATTTCTCCAAAGAAGACATACAGATAGCCAACAAACACATGAAAAGATGCTCAACATCACTAATTATTAGAGAAATGCAAATCAAAACTACAAAGAACTGTCACCTCACATTGGTTAGAATGGCTACCATCCCCAAATCTATAAACAATACATGCTGCAGAGGGTATGGAGAAAAGGGAAGCCTCTTGCAATGTTGGTGGAAATGTAAATTGATACAGCCACTATGGAGAACAGTATGGAAGTTCCTTAAAACACTAAAAACAGAACTACCACGTGACCTAGCAATTCCACTACTGTGAGTATCTCTGGAGAAAACCATAATTCAAAAAGACACGTGCACCCCAATGTTCACTGCAGCACTATTTACAATAGCCAGGATATGGAAGCAACCTAAATGTCCACCAAGAGAGAAATGGATAAAGAAGATATGGTACATATGTACAAAGGATACTGCTTAGTGCTTAGTCACTCAGACTCTTTGTGACCCCAAGACCCGTAGCCCACCAGGCTCCTCTGTCCATGGAGATTCTCCAGGTAAGAATACTGGAGTGAGTTGCCATGCCCTTCTCCAGGGGACCTTCCCAACCCAGGGATCAAACTCAGGTTTCCCACAGTGCAGGTTGACTTTTTACTGTCTGAGTCACCAGGGAAGCCTGTGAATCCTGGAATGGGTAGCCTGTTCATTTTCCAGGGGATCTTTCCAACCCAGGGATCGAATGGGGGCTCTCCTGCATTGTAGGTGGATGCTTTACCAGCTGACTACCAATGGACTCTTTCCAGCTGAGTTACCAATGGAATATTACTCAGGCATAAACAGGAACACAACTGGGTCATTTGTAGAGATGTGGATCAACTAGAGACTGTCACACAGGATGAAGTATGTCAGAAAGTGTAAAACAAATAGTGTATATTAATACATAAAAGTGAAATCTGAGGAAACTGGTAAAAGTGATCTTATTTAAGCAGAAATAAAAACACAGATGTAGGGCATAAACGTATGGATACTAAGGAGGAAGGTTGGGTATGATGAACTGGGAGACTGGGATTGACATATATAAATTATTGATACTGTGTGTAAAATAGGTAACTAATGAGAATCTATAACTCTACTCAATACTCTGTGGTGATGTAAATGGGAAAGGAATACAAAAAAAGAGGGGATATAGGTATATGTATAGCTGATTCACTTTGTTGTACAGTAGAAACTAATAAAACAATGCAAAGCAACTATATTCAAATAAAAATTTTAAAAATCATATGCTTGTAGAATGATATGTTAGTATTTGGCAGTACCTATTGTAGTGGTGTGAAAAGCTATTTTCAAAGATCATGAAATATATAAAATATCATTAGTGAAGTGAAGTCACTCAGTCGTGTCCGACTCTTTGTGATCCCATGGACTGTAGCTTAGCACACTCCTCTGACCATGGGATTTTCCAGGCAAGAATACTGGAGTTGATTGCCATTACATATGAGAATATTTTACATTTAATTATGATGTGTGCTGTGCTGTGCTTAGTCACTCAGTCTTGTCTGACTCTTTGTGACCCCATGGACTGTAACATTCCATGTAAGAATACTGTCCAGACAAGAACACTGGAGTGGGTTGCCATGCCCTTCTCCAGGGGATCTGCCAAACCTGGAATACTAATTTTGAATCCCAATTAAGTGAAATGTTATTTACCCAAAAGAATTATTTTCATTAATATATCTGTATTACATAAGGTGAAGGTGAAGTCGTTCAGTCGTGTCCAACTCTTTGCGACCCCATGGACTGTAACCTACTAGGCTTCTCTATCCATGGGATTCTCTAGGCAAGAATACAGGAGTGGATTGCCATTTCCTTCTCCAGGGGATCTTCCCGACCCAGGGATTGAACCCAGGTCTCCTGCATTGGAGGCAAATGCTTTAACCTCTGAGCCACCAGGAAAGATAAAATTGCACTCAATTATGGGCTTCCTAGGTGGGACAGTGGTAAAGAATCCACCTGCCAATGCAGAAGACGCGGGTTCAATCCCTGGTCGAGAAGATCCCCTGGAGGAGGAAAATGGCAACCTGCTCCAGTATTCTTGCCTGGTAAGTCTCTGGACAGAGGAGAATGGCAGGCTATAGTACATGGGGTTGCAAAGACTGGATATGACTGAGTGAGTAAGCATGCATGTACTCAATTATTACTACATATTGAATATCATCCATACAAATTTTGTGGAAATTTGTTTTCTATCTTGTTATATAAGTACCTACATGATATTCTCAGTTTTGCCTGCTGACTTGCAAATTTTACTACCTGGTCCTTTACAGAGAAAGTCTGTTGATCCCTGATCTAAGTTAGTGGTTTCCAAAGTAGTAGTTCTCAAAATCTTCTGTATTAAAAAAAAAATACAAAACTGGTTCACTTATTAATTGTTTAACTACACAGGTAGTTGCCACATATAGTTACTCCATTGATTATGAATCATTTTATAGCTACAACCATTATTATCTTAACCTTTAACGGAGAAACAGAGGATTAAGTAAAGGCTGCTTACAATTAATTAATAAAATTGTTGGCAAAAATAAGTAAAACCTTCAGGATTCTTGACTCCTGATTATTTTGGTCTAATTAGTTAAAATACATTTATTTTTTTAACAAGGTACCCACAGAAACAGTTTTGAAAAACATGGGTAATAAAGGTAGAAGAGTAAAATAGTATTCTCATCTTAGATATAAAAGCAACATTCCTTTTGTAACTTTAATAAGCACTAACAACAGATCTATTAATAAATTCATTCAACAAATATTTATTGGACACTTTTTTATGTATGCAGAAACTGTTCCAGGTGCTGGGAATATAGCAATAAACAAAACAGACCGAACTCTCCACCTCAAGGAGCTCATATTTTAGAGGTTAGAAAACTGTAACATGTCTATAATACCCCTTCAAAACAGCCCAAAGATGTGAGTAAATAGCCTGAGAGTTCAAAACCTCAGTTCACCACTGCTGGAGGGAGGAGGACTGGGGCAAATGCAAGAGCTATCAGCAAGATGAGGGCTTCCCAGGCGGCGCAGTGGTAAACACTCTGCTGCCAGTGCAGGAGACACGGGCTGGATCCCTGGGATGGGAAGACCCCCTGGAGTAGGAGATGGCAACCCGCCTCCATATTCTGGCCTAGAAAATTCTATGGACAGAGAAGCCTGGTGGGCTACAGTTCATGGGGTTGCAAAGAGGTGGACATGACTGAGCCTGCCTGCACATAATGTCAGCAATATTAAGAAGTTCTAGACAATGGCACCCCACTCCAGTACTCATGCCTGGAAACGCCCATGGATGGAGGAGCCTGGTAGGCTGCAGTCCATGGGGTCGCTGAGAGTTGGACACGACTCAGTGACTTCACTTTCACTTTTCACTTTCATGCACTGGAGAAGGAAATGGCAAACCCACTCCAGTGTTCTTGCCTGGAGAATCAAAGGGACGGCGGAGCCTGGTGGGCTGCTGTCCATGGGGTCGCACAGAGTCGGACATGACTGAAGCGACTTAGCAGCAGCAGCAGTAGCAGACTAATGACTTCATTGAAGTATAAAATCTAAGGCTGGGTCATCAACAGAAAGGGACAGGGTTGGACATGCATGCTGGGGGATGAGTATAAACCACGGCCATTGTTCACTGGTTTCTCCAGTTTTTTCAAAGTGACAAAAGCAGCTACAAAAAGCACCAATTTTCCAGTACCCCACTCAACACTTTTTGGCATGATATATTTTCTTCTATTTTTTTCACAGTCTTACTTTCAGACTGAGGTGTAAAGGTCAAACAAGAGTTAGAGTAAATTAATGATGGTCCTCCTATGTTGAGTATCATTTTTACCATTCTGGAGTCTTTATTACGGGGTGGGTAAGGAATGGCTACATTCAGAGGGATTAGCAGAATACCAAGAGATTTCTGTGGAAATCGTTGTAATCTTTACATACCTATCAGTAGCAGGATCCAGGTCAGGCATTAGAGTCTCCTGACATGCATCACTGACAGCCTCCTTTTTACAATGTGACCATTTGGGGGACACACTGTGCAATGTATTACAGTACAAAGAAAGCATTGAAGCACCTGCAGCATTGCCTGGTGCCTTTGACTCTGCAGTGGACATAAGGTTAAAGGGGAAAGAATAGCGAAGAAAGAAGGAACAGACTCTACGGCAGTTATTAGCTGCTGATTACAAGTCAGTCAGACCTACCACTAATTTCTAAAACTCTCTTCTAAAACTCCATCTTTCCTTCAAAACACTTTGCAAATTTAAAAGAAAAAAAATATTTCATCTGGCTGAAAGGCAAAGAACTTTTTTTGCTTTCAGGAATGAAAAGTGTTGGTGAAAAAAGGCTCTATGAGGGAGGAGAAAACTCACCACTCAGCTGCCGGGTCACAGCCAGGCGGCTGGGCTTCAGGATGAACTGACACTGCATCTCTCGGGGCAGCTGCTCCATGAGGAAAGGCTCTTGGAAGTTGGAAGGTGTGGAGGAGTCCTTTGATCCCTGTGTCAGGAGCGCAGTGTCTCGAAGATGGCTCATTTTAATTCCATAGGGATATTCATGCCCTACACAGAGAAAAAAAAATCTCAATGTAGACTTTGGGCAGACTGACACTGTGACTGTGTGTGCTACATACTGGAATGTACTGCAGTTTGCTCCTGGGACTTCTGGCATAAAGAATCCTTTTGTTGACTTAATGATCACCATGCACGCTCTTACAGCTGGAGACCAGTGCATAATGCAGGTGGCCCAACCAGAGTAGTTTATTTTTGGAGTGCAGAGGGAAAAAAGCAAAGAGAAAAAAAATGTCTTTAAAGAGTATCTTGTTTGGGAACGCACAGATGAGTCTGTGAGTTGCATAATGTTGACTTCTCCTATGCTCACATCTGTGACATATTTAAAGGCACTCTAGTTTCTCCTTTGACATTAACTATATTTTGTAAATCTTCAGTTAGTCCTTGACCTCTCTCAGCCTTAAATTCATGACTTAAAATATTTACCCTACCTATCACATAACATTATAAGGATCAAATAAGAAAACCTTAGAATTAATTTTTTTTAAATAATAAGGGCAAAACTACACATTTCAGGCACTGCTATTATTACTATTATTCAACAAAAGATAACTTTCTGAAGAAGACATTTTATACTTTTTATTAGTTATATAATTAGTCACTCAATAGTGAAAGGACTGGTTTGTTTGATTTATGTTTCCCTCCCAGTACTGCACTCTGAGGTTGTTATTCAAAGACAAGAATTAGAAGAAAGACTGCAGGGTATTAGAAACAGAGACAAGATTCAAAAAGTAATTTTCAAACTAGAAAAACTAAACTCTACGTCGACTCTGCATCTGACTGCAACATGATTTTTTTGTTCTTTAGTACTTTTAAGTAACTGTAATTTCTTAATTATTCCTCAAGTACCATTGTGCTGTAGGTCTTGTTTACTTTTTAAAAAGAGTAAATTCTCTTATATCCCTTATTTTTCACTGAATGTAATTCAGTGAACTCTTTCTTTTCCATCTGGCATAGGCATATAATGTCAATGCTCCATTAACATCAAGTACCACAGCAACTTTCAGGGATTAAGGCAAAGAAAAAAAAAAAAAAAGGACTCTGTCATAGTAATAAAGCCAAGTCAATTTATCAAAATAGCCAATAGCTAATATACAACTGAAGTTTGCAAAGCATGTTAAAATATGAAGTGGACAACTGTTGCTAGGTAACAATCATGTTTCATGTCCCATGGTTTTTATAGTAAGAGTTAGAAATGAAGCTTAAAGCTGTTTTAAGCCTGAGAATTACCATCTTCTATACCATCATAATTAAAGTAATATAGTTTATTAAAATAATTGTTTTAAGAACTCATTTGGTTTTTAATCCCAGCTTTAACTGTTGCTTGCTGACTTTCATAAAATGTCAACACTAAGAAACTGGAAATGCAAAGAATTTTTTGTTCCCAGCTATGTGCATAACAACTTGTTTTAAGTCTGAGAACATACATTTCATAGAAAAGTTTGATTTGAGATTACTCAGATTGTTTGAAACCTGAATTACACAGTAGTGATCTCCACAGGTAAATGAAAGGATAACATGGAATAACTCATATAATATGCTTTGCACAATATCTGGCAGATAGTAAGCATTTAAAAATTATTAACAGAACTCTCATCAACAATGGCTATCAATTCAAGATCTGCTACAGATGCTGTCCCTTAATGTAATTTTTTTTTCCTGTTAAACACACTGAATGAACTCACTTACCAAGAATATTTTTTAGTGAAATCAATTTAAATAAGGTGAGGTGATAAATCATTTATCAATGACTCTTCAAAACAAATGCTGGAAAATTTGACTACAGAAACAGCAAAGTAGTTAGTAAACTAGTAGTTACTGCTAAGTTAGTCAATGAGGATATTTAGGAATCAAAATGGTTTAATTTCATTGTCCTTAAGATACCTAGGAAAATTCCTGGTGCAGGGCAAATGTTAAATACTCACTGACAGATTGAGGCATGATTGGATCATAGATAGTCTTCCACAGAGGCAAGTAGTAGGAAAGGGAATAGGAAATAAAAATCTAAACATGAAAAATAAATATATAGGGAAAAGGAATAACAACATATATTGCTTTTTTTTCAGAAAAAATGTTTAAAAAATTGACAAGATAGTTCTCTTTGTAAAGAAAAAAAAAAGAAAAATTCACATTTCTCTTTCCAACTATATCATTAGTTGCTTGAATAAAGAGCTATCATTTGTCTGGCACATAGGAAACACTTGATAAGCATCTATTAAATTAACACATGAATATTATAGAAGATTTAATATTTACTAGTATTTAAGTTTAGGACTATATAGTCAATTCGCTGAGACATTTAGAATTATAATTAATTCACAATCAATTCTATCTTAGATCTTCAAAGAAACTTACCAATAAGTGGGTATGGTGCCTCTTCTTTGCCAGAATTGACCCATAACTGGTACTCTCTCTCAGAGCCCTTGGAGATAAAAGAATTAACAATAATTCTTCACATTTGGTAAATGAATGAGAATACATTTTCTGGGCATTTTTATGTTTTGCAAAAAAAAAGGAGGGGGCAATATAAATGCCTTTAAGCTTCATAGTGGGTGGATATGGCTTTTGAAGATGGTAGTGCTGATTCTATAACCTCTCTAAACCCTAGAGGACTCATTTTTACCTAGGGATGACTAGGGATCCACCGACTGTAACAGAATCAGGCCCTCACTATTATGGACAGCCCACAGAATATGACTGATGCTAAAGCTGAAACTCCAGTACTTTGGCCACCTCATGAGAAGAGTTGACTCATTGGAAAAGACTCTGGTGCTGGGAGGGATTGGGGGCAGGAGGAGAAGGGGATGACAGAGGATGAGATGGTTGGATGGCATCACCGACTCGATGGACATGAGTTTGAGTGGACTCCAGGAGTTGGTGATTGACGGGGAGGCCTGGCATGCTGCAATTCATGGGGTTGCAAAGAGTCAGACACAGCTGAGCGATTGAACTGAACTGAACTGAACAGAATATGAAATCATATATATGCTCTTTCACAAAGTAAGAAGAAACTTGTTGGTTTTCTGAAAGGTTAACCGATCTTTTTCAGAGTTCTAACTTCTGCTTCTCTGAACTTCTCAGAGAATATTGGACTTAAGATACAACATGCCCCTGCAAAGACAACTTTGTTATCCAGAAAGCTACAACCCTGCTGTGTCTGTGATGAAAAAGTAAAATCTCAAAAGCTGACTATTAGTTTAGCTGCTTCTGAGGGGAAGGAGAAGAATGACATCGGGACTTTGAGGAGAGAGACAGGTAGCTGGCACAGTCTATGTGGGCTTTACTTCGAGCAAATCCAGTCCTGGGGACAGAAAGGATAAGAATTCTGTCTAGAGAATAGGCCCAGTTATGGGGAACAGTGAAACTGTTCACTAGCAGAATTACAATCCAGCAATATTTAAAATCCCACTTGAAAGAAACAATATTAAATTATACAGACTTTGCTGTATCCTTTAAAAGAGGATAAAGCAAAAATGTTTTAAATGAAACTACAACAGATGGGCAATATTTAATATTCTTACCTTTATCTTCTAATTAAAAATTATGATCCTGACCTTATAATGGAGGGTCCTGGCTAAGAGATTACATCTCCTACTGCCCTCCCCTATTCCATTATGTCCTTCACTGTCTCCTAGTCAAAAAACTTTATTGCAAACAGGAAGAGCAATTTAGTAAAAATCCCTTCTTTTTTTGTAGTGTTTGAAAATTAAATAAAGTCTCTTCAATAAGTGGTATTGGGAAAACAGAACAGCTACATGTGAAAAATGAAGTAAGAATATTTTCCCTAACACATACAAAAATAAATTCAAAATGGATTGAAGGCCTAAAGTTAAGAACTGAAAAACAAAAACTCCTAGAAGAGAACATAAGCAGAACACTTTTAAAATCTTAACAATGTTTTTTTTGGATCAATCTCTTAAGGCAAAATGAATAAAAACAAAAATAAAGAAATAAGACCTCATTAAATTAGTAAAAGCTTTTGCATAGCAAAGAAAACCAGTGACAAAACAAAAAGATAACCTACAGGATGGGAGAAGATATTTGGAAAGGATATGACCAATAAGGGATTTAAATCCATATTTACACAGCTTATACAAATCAATATCAAAAACTTGATCCAATCCCCAACTGGGCAGAAGACCTGAACAGACATTTTTCCAAAGATGGCTTGCAGGTGGCTAGTTAACTGGCACATGAAAAGATGATCAACATCACTAAGTATCAGAGAAATGCAAATCAAAACAATGAGATATTACCTCACACCTTTAAGAAAGGTTATCATCAGGATTTCCCTGGTGGCCACTGAATAAGAATCTGGCTTGCAAATACAGGAGATGTGGGTTTGATCCCTGGTCAGGAAACTAAGATTCCACCTGCCACAAAGACAGTAGCCTACGCATAGCAACTGCTGAAACCTGCATGCTCTGGAGCCTGTGTAACTCTAAGAGCCTCTATGCCACAACTAAGACCCAACGCAGCTAAGGAGATAAATATTAAAAACCGTTACTGGAATAACTGGACATTCAAATGCAACACCGAAACAAAAAAAGGCTGTCATCAAAACAACCACAAATAACAAAAGTGTTCAAAGATGCAGAGAAAAAAGTATCTTTGTACATTGCTGGTGAAAATGTAAACTGGTTCAGCCCTGGTGGAAAATAGTATGGAGGTTCCTCAAAAAACTACAACTACCATGAGATTCAGTCATCCCACTCCTACATATATATCCAAAGAAAACAAAAACAGTCATTTGAAAAGATATGTGTACCCCAATGTTCACAGTGGCATTGCTTGTAATGTCCAAGATATTGAAGCAATCCAAATGTCAATCAACAGATAAATGGATGAAGATATGTGGTATATGTGTATATAAAAAATGGAATGCTACTCAGCCATAAATAAGAATGAAAATTTTTTCATTTGCAACACAACATGGACAGACATGGAAGGTATTATGCTTACAGAGAAGGACAAATACTGCATGCACTCATTCATATGTAAAATCTAAAAAAAAACAAAACCCCAAGTGAACAGATACAGCAAAAGAGAAACATACCTAACAAGAACAAACTACCATTACCAATGAGGAGCAGGTTAGGAGGAAGGGCAAGGTAGGTGAAGGGGATTATGAGGTATAAAACCACTAGGTATAAAATAAATTAAGATACATGGATGCAATGTGTAGCATAGGGAATATAGATAATATTTTACAATAATTATATGCTGAAGAATTGATGCTTTTGAACTGTGTTGTGGGAGAAGACTCTTGAGGGTCCCTTGGACTGCAAGGAGATCCAACCAGTCCATCCTGAAGGAGATCAGTCCTCGGTGTTCACTGGAAGGACTGATGTTGAAGCTGAAACTCTTAATACTTTGGCCACCTGATGCAGAGAGCTGACTCATTTGAAAAGACGCTGATGCTGGGAAATATTGAAGGCAGGAGGAGAAGGGGATGCCAGAGGATGAGATGGTTCAGTGGCATCACTGACTCAATGGACATGAGTTTGAGTCAGCTCTGGGAGCAGGTGATGTACAGGGAGGCCTGGCGTGCTGCAGTCCACGGGGTTGCAAAGAGTCAGATGTGACTGAGCGACTGAACTGATATGGAGTATAATCCATAAAAACATCAAATCACTATGTTGTACATTTGAAACTAATACAATATTATAATTCAACTACAGTTCAATTCAAAAGAAAATAAAACTCTCAAAAAGAATAAAAAACTGTTTTCATGATTTTCCATATGTGGGGAACAAAATACGACTTTGGTACCTCTAAGAATTAGCTGTCTTATGATGGAAGGGATAGTATTTATAATAATCTATAAAGTATCAAATAACAGGCTTCTCTGGTGGCTCAGAGAGTAAAGAATCACCTGCAATGCACGAGACCTGGGTTCATTCCCTGGGTTGGGAAGATCCCCTGGAGGAGGGCTTGGCAACTCACTCTAGTATTCTTGCCTGGAGAATCCCCATGGACAGAGGAGCCTGGCGGGCTGCAGTCCATAGGGTCGCAAAGAGTTGGACACAACTGAGTGGCTAAGCACAAAGCATCAGAGTTTGTTTTTAATTAAGAATATCTAGCAGAGTAACTTACAGTTATCCCTAGCATTGGTAGTGACATGTTGATAACTTCATTTGCTGTATCTGAATTCGTTACTGTTATTGTTTTAGACTGTGGAGAAAAAAAGAAATACAGATATAAATAAAGGATTTTAAACCAGGGAACAAATAATTATTGTCCAATGATTATCCACAGGCAAATCTTGATTTCAAGTGTTGACAAAGTACCACTTAGGTAGAACACAGATCCCTGATTATAATTTATTTTCATTTAATTTTTATATTATTCCTTTTAATAAAACATCTCTTCTTCTTAAAATATGACTCAAAATATGAGACCTTCAGCCAGAAAGAAAAAGAATATAGTTCAGAGAGATTACATGGACCGCTCTCAAAAACAAACAAAAAAGTCAGGCTGGTCCTCTGCATCATGTCTATGAGTATTTCCATAAAGCAACATGTAATAAAAAAGAGAGAACATTAAACTATTTTCCATTTTTTTCTGAGCACTATTTTCACAGTGTGGGTTTTCATTTCTTTGTATGGTAAAAAATCAGTTTAGATAAAATCAGAATAAGAACTGGTTACAAAATTTAAAGTTTGGAATTAAAAGCACTCTTTATTGAGCACTTTCTGTATGTCAGGCACTGTGGCTGCTGCGACTTTCACTGCTGAAATCTGAAGAGGCCTTAAAACCAAAGAGTCTGGCAAATAAACTGAACATTTTAGAAAACTCAATTCTGTTACCAACTCTGCTACTGAATAGAGTATCTATGATATCCCTGTGTTGAATGCTCAACTACACTGAGAGATTACTGCTTAAAAATAAATAGTTCTCAACAAGAGAAACAGAATTAATGAGATTACCTATAGAGTTCACTGAATTATAAGACATTATTTAAAAATAAGACAATGCTATGCTATCAAAAAAAAATAAATATAATATTGGGAGTTTGGGATTGACACATACACACTGCTATATTTAAAACAGATAACCAACAAGGACCTACTATATAGCACAATACTCTAATAAACTAAGAGGGAAAAGAATTTGAAAAAGTATAGATACATGTGTTATATAAACTGAATCACTTTGCTATATACTTGAAACTAGCACAACATTGTTAAATCAATCAACTATATTCTGTTATAAAATAAACATTAAAAAAGAGGTATTTACTATGCACATAGGTAGATTTTACATATTATCAGATAAATAAGCAATTAGTGCTGTGTCCCTGATAAGGCCTAAATGGCACAAATAAGTAAAATAAATGGAAACAGAACAATCTAAAAATAAAGCTAAGTGAAATCCACTGATAACTCATCACTTAACTATCATTGTATTTACTCTCTATAAATACAATAAAAATTGCTTCTGAAATTTGTTTACTGATTTCAAACTGTGTTCCTTATAGTTTAGAGGATTAAGCAAAAGTATCAGAAATGAACAAGGAAAGCTCAGTGTTTGTCCTCCACCATAAAGATCTATCCTATAATACTAATAATCGCCCTCAAAGTATCTGGTTTCTAAAATAATGATTTTTTTAAATATTAGGTTCAAATACTAATTACAGGATTTTTTTTTCTTGCATGCATCTCTGGTAGAAAAAACAAATGAATTTTTGGCAGATACGTGTTCTTTGGCTAGTAAACAAAAACAACAATGACTTGAGCATGTGGCTATTTTCCCCCACATTAGCAGAATTCACTAACAAACTGTGCATAACTAAAGGCCAAGGATAATGAATGCCTCTCATACATGCATTCCTATTTGGGGGAAATCACTCTGGAAGCAGGGCTCCCTGTAAGGAGACTCTTGCCATGAAGCAACTTCAGAGAGCAAAAGACAGTGTGTCATGTCATCATGAACTTAAGCAGGGTACGAGTGGTAAGACAGAGCTGCTGAGAAGTGTGACAATCTACAGTATCACAAAAATGCTCATTTCTATTTTGTGTATCATCGATAACATCTTGGACTATATTTCAGTCATAAAATTGCAATATAACAGCTAGGGCTAAACAAACTTAATTTTTATTTTGACCAAAACGATAAAAACTGTGCTGATTCATTAAAAAATGTCATCTCTCTCAGCTCATCCATTTATTAACTTGAGGAATTCAATATCTAAAAACTCAAAGAATGAAGAACTTTCCAAAACTCACTCTCAAGAAGTGACAGGTTGGAAAAATTGCTTAATATTAATAGGAAAGATCTCCTTGTGGAAATGTCTTTACTATGAGCCTCTGTGGCTTCTACTGAAAAGATCCAATTGAAGCATTAATGCTAGAGTGAGGACAGAGACATCTGACAGGCAATAACCTTACCAAGTGTAAATGTTAAATATTGAGTTAATATAAATTTCTCTTGTTTCATTTTCTCTAGGGTTACTTCTCATATGTACAACAAAGCTACCCAGGAAAATATACTTTCTCACAATGTATTTTTCTAAACCCCTACCTTCCACAGCACATACCCAGTCTGTCTGTCTGCCTACCTGTCTCTCTTTCTATCTAGATGTTCTTCCTTATACAGGGACTTAGAATTTATTTTTCTAACTTAGAAACACTACATAGGCACAATTCCCAATGTCCTTGGCGAAGATTTTGAGGGGAATGCTCTTCGGGTAGTCCTTTTCTTTCTCTAGATTGATGTATCTAATCAAATGCAACAACAACCCAAAACAACACTGAGTCAGATGGATTTTGCTAATGGCTTATTTTTAAAGCATTCTATTTTGCTAATATTTTCAATATATTTATGTGCTATTTTTTAAAAGACAGATGGAAAGACTCAGCAAAGTCAGATTACATATGGGTTGGAAGAGAATTAAAAAAAGCAATTTCTCAGGACATTATGCATAGGCACAAAGAAGAACAGAGGAGATCCACTTCAAAAGAGGTTTGGGAGAGTCCGGTTAAGGCATCTTTTGGTGATGTTTTATCCTCAACACTTCTCTACATTTTCTGGACTGTCCACTTAGCACTTATCTTAGTAATAAGTACAGGAGCATATATACTACTTTACTAGACCAAACTGAAACAATGGGCTTTTACTTCTCATTGAGCTGTACACCTTGGTTTTCTCCACGCTTGGGAACGGGGAGCAGAGAGGAAGGACGGAAGGACTATGGGAATATGAGACGAGCCTCAATTGATCATTTTAATCCATATGCTCAAAGGATGGGATAATAATTGAATTTTGAGGGGCTCAGCAGAAAACCTCCACGTATGGGAATGGAAACAATACATGCTTTGAAGAAACTGTTAGCTCCAAATGGTAAGCTGGGAACACAGAAAGAGATAGGAAAGATTATTGATTAATTTCTGTCTAGAATGATCTAACCAGACCTCAACATTCTCCTTCCTAGTAAGAAAGAAATACACATAATCAGAGAACATTACTTACAGTAAGCAGTAGCTAATATACAGTTTAAACAGCTTATTTTGAGGACAAATGAACAATTTCTATTAAGGTGAAGGGGGATAGTTTGGGGCACATTCTTGCAGACAAAATTTTAATTCATTTAATTCATTAAAGTGTAACTATACCTTACAGAATTAGAAAATACATATTAAAAAAATACCTTTGAAGGAGAGAGAGCCATTTGTCCTTCTGTTCTGGAGAACTGCAATAAGAAAATGGGAGACAAAATTAAACTATGCAAAACACTTATTTTAACTTGTTTAATTCAGATGGAATACCAACAGCCTGTTACTGATATGGGCCCACATGACTGCAACCTTGGCATAACTGTGTCCTAAAGAACCCTGAAGTGAAAACAGCTATTAGGAAGAACTACACAGTCAAACATAGTTTTATTAAAACCTCCTGGATGGATCCAAGACAGGCCCACTACTTTACTTCATGGCTGTTTTACAAGTGGTATGCTGATAGCGGAAAAGGTAACTGATTGGGAATTCAAATACCTGGTTTCAAAATACATGCAATATGTATCATTATGGGCAAATCACATAACATCACTAAGCTTCAATATCCACATCTGTAAAACTGGGGTAATTATCTCAGAGCGTTCTTGTAGTTTTCAGTGCCATGCAAATAAAAAATGTTTGAGATTAAAGAGATTAAGGAGAAATTTGGCACATTGATGGAAATATCTTGGCTCATAAACTATCAGCAAAAGAAACATTTATTTCTCTGTACATAAGGCAGGACTAAAACTTAGCCAATGAATTAATACAAAATGTATTTTTAATTACTATAAGCATCTAAGATCAATTCATTTACAACAAATAACTATTAATTTTCCTGCTGAAATCACTGCTGCATTTAATTCTTAAAGTTAAAAATAAAGTTTATTTCTATATGGTCTTGTTACTCATTAGCTCTTAAAATCACATTTCATAGTGATTCATGGGGTCACAAAGAGTCGGACATGACTGAGCAACTGAACTGAACTTTCTCAAAGAAGTTGGAAACACTAGTTATTTTCTTCTTCCAGAAAAATACACTTAACAGACATTTGTAATTTGTTTCTTTGTTGCTTAGCAATTTTCCCCATAAGTAATCTCCTAGAATTGGTCATCCCAAAGGTCACTGTATCTCTTTTGCCAGTGACCAATTTCATCTTTCATAACGCTTATAATCTTTTATGCCTTTTTTCATAAACAGAAGATTTTCTAGGTTCATTACTGTCAAATATTGCATTTATTTAGCAAAAATCTATGCTGAAAAAAAGGGTACATTTTCTTTAGACTTTTAAACTTTTTTCAAAGCAATTAAATAAAATCACCTCTTTAAACACATACTATTTTTTTGAACTTTTTTTTGGCATTTTTTAAAACTTCTAATTGACATGTAAGATACATAAACTGTACAATGCTTAAAAGTACAGTTTGAAAATTTTTCACAAATTGAACATACCCATGTGACTCACACCCATATTTCACAGAAAACCACCCTGTCAGGTGTCCCTGTGTTCATTTTCAGGCACTAGTTCCCACTATCTTGACTTCTAACAAAACAGAGCAGTTTTGTGTGTTTGAGTACTTCTTATAAATGTAACCATATAGTATGCGCCATTCTTGTACACGGCTTCTTTCATTTAGCATTATATTTGTGAGACAGCCATATTACTGTATGTGGTTTTAGCTTGTTCCTTCTCATTGCTGTACAGTGTTCCATTGTTTGAATATACAGCACACAATTACTCAAAAGGAGCCAATTTTTAAGTGCATCAGGTTAACTGAAATTGATTTGGTGATCTGGTAGTTCCCCTCTCTCTTGCTCTAAGCAAGAATCCAGGACGTCTCTTTCCGTAGTGATTCTTAATCTCAGGCACTTTTATAGATCTAAAAACAGAAGTTCTCCAAAATCAAGGCTAGCTCTGAGTTTAATAAGCACCTATGATAAGACCCAGGAGAGAAGAAAGTGGTATATCTTAGTGAAAGAAAAAGGGTAAGACAAGAAAGAGTCCCTTAAACCTGGGAGGAGACAGAATCTGTTATCCGTAAGAGTTGGCTGGGAACCATATGCCACTCGGCTGAGGTGCCTAACGAAACAGAAAGATCCCTGAGGAAATGGTCCAAAGGAGTAAGTGGGGAGGCTTGCTCCTAGGAACTAAGGTTTTTATTTTACATCAATAAGAAACTTGCAGCCACAAATGACAAGGAATCAGAGCATCTCTGGATGTCAAAAAACAACTCTGGGCATAAAAGAGAGAACGTTAGCAGAGATCACAAGAGACTGAAGGTCAGAAGCATTTCATCTGTTTCAAGGACATCACAGAAGTCCTCTGTATTCTGGTTCTACACTAAGAAAACAGGGGTTCCATTAAAGAAGAAAATTTTATTTCCTAAAAGCCTGGCTAAATAGGGGCTCAAGGTAGACTTTAATTTGATCTGTACATAAAGAGGCTTTTGTGGCATACCTGAATTTGAACAATTAGATTTGTATCAGGTACCTAAATTAAAATATTCTGATTCCTCCTATAGATAGATCATAGATTTAAATACTTTCATTATCTTCTGAATAATGTTCCCATTTTATTGTATTGTTCCCACTTTATTATTGTATTTGTCTTAAACCCAAGGAGAAGTTCCTATTTTTCTGACAGAGATAGACCCTAGCGTGAATAGCATACAAACACTGAATAAGCGTCCAAACAGTGATAGAGGTAAGAAATTCCTTTTAGTCTGTTTCAAGATGTGGCATCTACACCACTTCCCAAGGTAAATCATGGCAAATTCACATTTACTGACCACCCTTCCCCTAATTTGACTTAATTGGGAATTTCTTAGAGATTCTGACAGTTGATGTCAGTCTTTGATTTCAAAACTATTAGTCTACATTTTTGTTTCCTTATAAATATTAGAGTGACTGGCTATGAAAGACTGTTTCTTGAGCTGCTAGCCCAATAGCATTTTAAAGTGATCATGAACTAGATTTTCTTAATATTTATTTATATAAATGATTTCTGATGCTCTTTACTCTTTGGTAAAGATCCAAGCCACTTTTTTGGATCATTTCACTTCGGGATGAAAAACTGCTGTCAGCATTTTTGTTTTTGTAGTACAATTCTGCTGGCAATAAGTTCTTAAGACTTAAAAAATTTTATATTTCACTTTCATTTTTGAAGGATATTTTTGCTAGATATAGTATTTTAGGTTGAAACCGTTTCTTTAAATACCTTT
>SJYC01022512.1:0-44362 GCA_006408675.1 Madoqua kirkii | reverse complement strand
ATTTTTGAAGGATATTTTTGCTAGATATAGTATTTTAGGTTGAAACCGTTTTCTTTAAATACCTTTTTTTTTTAAAAAAAATTGAAGCATACTTGAATTTAAATTGAATTCCATTTAACATGTCACAGAAAAATACAAATGAACTTTGTGGCCAACTCAGTATTATATCTGCTTTAGCTGTACAACACAATAATTGTTTTCTACATTACACTCCATTAAAAGCTACTATATTAATTATAATCCCTGTGCTGTCAATATATCCTTGTTTCTTAGCTGTTTTATTCATAGCAGTTTGTATCTCTTAATACCATAGCTGTAATGTGTGCCTCCCTACCTCTCTCTCCCTGCTGGTAACCACGACTTTATTTTCTGTTATCTTTGAGTCTATTTCTGCTTTGTATTCCCATTCATTTAATTTCTTGATTCCATATATAAGTGATATTATACAATATTTATCTTTTACTGACATGTATCACTAAGCATAATATTCTGAAGGTTCATTCATGTTGCTGCAGACGGCAGCAGCTCATTCTTTTTTACGTCTGAATAATACTCCATCCTGTGTGTGTGTATATGCACCGTATCTTTATCCAGTGTCTGTTCATGGACACTTGAGTTGCTTCCGTATCTTGAATCTTATAATGACACTATGAACACTGGGTACATGAATCTTTTTGAATTAGTGTTTTGGCTTTTTTTCTGGATGTATATCCAGGAGTAGAACTGCTGGATGCTATAGCAATTCTATTTTCAGGGTTTTTTTGAAGAGCCTTCATACTGTTTTCCACAATGGCTGTACCAGTTTACATTCTCAGTAGAGTACAAGGGTTTCCTTTTATCCACATCCTCGAAAACATTTGTTCTTGTTGATGACGGCCATTCTGAAGTGTGAGGTGATATCCCATTATTGTTTTGATTTACATTTCTCTGATAATTAGCGAGGCTGAACATCTTTTCATACGTTGTTAATTAGTCATCTGAAAGTCATCTTTAGAAAAGTGTCTATTCAGGTCTTCTGCCAATTTTGGACTGTTTGCTTTTTGATACTGAGTTGTATGAACTGTTTAAATAATTTAGATATCATCCCTTTGTTGAACACATTATTTGCAAATATCCTCTCGCATTCTGGAGGTTGTCTTTTTGTTTTGTCAATGGTAAGGGCTTTTGTTTTGCTATGTAAGGGCGTTTTAGTTTAAGGGCATTTCTTTATTTTTGCTTTTATTTTGCCTTAGGAGACAGATCCAAAAGAATATTGTTACTGTTTATGTCAAAAACTGTTCTGCCTATGTCTTCATCTGTGAATTTCATGGTTTCTGGCCTTACATTTAGGCCTTTAATCCATTTTGTCTTTTTGTATACAGTATGAAGGGATGTTCTGACCTCATTGTTTTACACATAGATGTACAGTTTTCCTAGTACCATTTGTTGAAGAGATTTTAATCTTTCCATTGTATATTCTTGCCTCCTTTGTAGTAGATTGACTGAAAGTATGTGGGTTTATTTCTGGGCTCACTATTCTATTCCATTGATCTATGTATCTGTTTTTTGGGCCAGGCCCATGCTGTTTGATTATTGTAGCTTTGTAGTATAATTTGGAGTCTGGGAGGGTAACATCTCTAGATTTGTTCTTATTTTCTCAAGATTGCTTTGGCAATTCAGGGTCTTTTGTACTTCCATATGAATATCAGGGTTATTTGTTCAGTTTTGTGAAGCCACTTTAACAATATTAATTCATCTAATTGAAGAGCATGGGAGATCTTTCCATTTCCTTGTATCAGCTTCAATTTCTTTGAATGCTTTATAGTTTTCAATGTAGAGGTCTCTCACCTCCAAGGTTAAGTTTATTCCTAGGCATTATATTCTTTTTGATATGATTTTAAATGGGACTGTTTTCTTGCTTTCTCTTTCTGATAGTTCAGTACTTGATTATAGAAAAGCAACAGATTTATGTATATTAATCTCATATCCCACAACTTTGCTGAATAGTTCTAATAATTTTGGGTGGAGACTTTAGGGTTTTCTATAAATAGTATATTGTCATCTGCAATATACTGCTCTTCCACTTTGGATGCCTTTCATTTCTTTTTCTTGTCTGATTGCATGTTAAATAGAAATGGTAAGAGTGGGCATCCCTGTCTTTATTTTTAGTTTAGAGGAAAGGTTTTCAGCTTTTCACCGTTGAGCATGATATTAGGTCTGGGTTTATAAAAATGTTCTTTATTATGCTGAGATATATTCCCTCTAATCCAAATTTGATGAGAGTTTTTTTTTTTTTTTATCATGACTGGATGTTGAATTCTGCCAAATACGCTTTCTGTGTCTCAACACAGGAAGGATTTTTATGCTTCCATTTGTTAATGTGACATATCACACTGACTGATTTGCAAATTCTGAACTGTCCTTGTGTCCCTGGAATAAATCCTGCTTCATCATGGTGTATGGTTCTTTCTATATACTGTTGGTTCCATTTGCTAATATGTTGTTAAGGGTTTTTGCATGTATATTCATCAAAGATATTGGCCTCTAATTTTTTTGGAGTATCTTTGTCTGGTTTTGGCATTAGGGTAATGGTACTCTCAGAGAATGAGTTTGGGAGTGTCTCCAATTTTTTTGGAGAGTTTGAGAGGATAGATATTAGCTTTCCTTTATATGTTTGGTAGAATTTTCCTGTAAAGCTAGAATTTTCCTGTGAATTCCTAGACTTTTGTTTGCTAGCAGTTTTTAAAAAAATAACAAATTCTATGTCAGTACTAGTGATCAGTCTGTTCAAATTGTTTGTTTACTCCTAATACAATGGTAGCAGGTTTCGTTGGAAATTTGTCTATTTTTTCTGTGTTGTCCAATTTGTTGGCATACAACTGTTCACAGAATTCACTGGTGATTTCTGTATCTCTATGGCATAGGGCTTCCCTGGTGGCTCAGAGGTTAAAGCGTCTGCTTGCAATGCAGGAGACCCGGGTTCGATCTTTGGGTTGGGAAGCTCCCCTGGAGAAGGAAATGGCAACCCACTCCAGTATTCTCGCCTGGAGAATCTGGGCTGGGAAGCTCCCCTGGAGAAGGAAATGGCAACCCACTCCAGTATTCTCGCCTGGAGAATCCCTTGGAGAGAGGAGCCTAGTAAGCTACAGTCCACAGGGTCGCAAAGAGCTGGACACGACTGAGCCACTTCACTTTCATACTTTCATGGCATTGGTTGTTATCTCTCCTCTTTCATTTCTTTTATTTCCTTGGGTCCTCTCCCTTTTCTTCCTGGGGAACCTCATTAAAGGTTTATCGATTCTGTGTATCTTTTCAAAAAACCAGCTCATGGTTTCATTGATCTTTTCCTTTTTTGCGGGGGGGGGGGGAACTCTATTTTATTTGTTTCCTTTCTGATCTTACTATTTCTTTCCTTCTGCTGACTTTGGGACTTTGTTTGTTCTTCTCTTTCTATTCCTTTAGATGGCAGGTTAGGTTGTATTAGAGATTTTTCTTGTTTCTTGAGGAAGGCCTGTACTGCTATAAGCTTTCCTCTTAAGAGATGCTTTTGCAACATCCTAAAGATTTGGTAGTGCTGTTTCCACTGTTATTTTTCTCCAGGTATTTTCTTATTTCTCCTTTCATTTTATCATTGACGCACTGGATTTTCAGTAGCATGTTGTTTAGTCGCCAAGTATTTGTGCTTGTCATATTTTTCTGGCTGTAACTTGCTATAATTATTTTCCAGTCAATATTAGAAAAGATGCTTGCTATAATTGCTATCCTATTAAATTTGTTTGCACGTATTTTCTGGCCTAGTATGTGATATATCCTGGAGAATGTTCCATGTACACTTGGAAAGAATGTGTATTCTGTTGGTTTTGGTTGGAGTGTGCTGCAGCTATCTAAAGAGTCCACGTGGTTTAGTATGCCATTTAAGGTCATTGTTGCTTTAATAATTTTCTGTCTGGATGATTTTTCTGTTGATGTAAGTGGGGTATTAACATCCCTTACTATTACTGTATTAATAATATTACTGTCAGTTTCTCCATGTATGTCTTTTAATATTTGCTTTACATGTTCAGGTGCTCCTGTCCTGAGAGCATATATGTTAATGAGTATAGTATGCTCTACTTGTATTGGTCCTTGTTTTATAAAATAATGCCCTTTTTTGGTCTATTGCTATAGCTTTAAAAAAAATCAATTTTGTCTAGGTATTACTACTCCAGCTTTCTTGTTTTTTCCATTCATATGAAATATGAAATATCTTTCCCATGTGGTCACTTTCAGCCTGTGTGTCTTTAGTTCTGAAGTGAGTCTCTTATAGGCAGCATATTGTTTTTTTTTTTTTTTTTAAACCAATCAGCCATCCTATGTCTGTTGATTGGCACATTTAGTCCAGTGACATTTAAGGTAATTACAGAAAGGTGTGTACTTATTGCTATTTTATTATTCTTTTCTGGTTGTTTTTGTAGTTCTTCTCGTCATTTTTTCCCTTGTGGTTTTATGATTATCTTTAGTAGCATACTTGTGCTCCCTTCTTTTTACTTTTTAAGTACCAATTATAGGTTTTTGACTTCTGGTAATCATAGGGTTCATATACGTTGACCTACATCTACTTGTTTCAAGCTGTAGTCATTTAAATTGAAACATATTCTAAAAGATTTATATTTTTTATCCCCCTCTCTGACATTTTCTGCTTTTGATGTCATATTTTACATTTTCATATTATCCCTTAAGTATTTATTTATAGTTATAATAGATACTTTTACAATTGTTTGCCTTTTTATTTTCATACTAGCTCACTTAAGGGGCTTCCCTGGTGGCTCAAAGGTTAAAGCATCTGCCTGCAATGTGGGGACCTGGGTTTGATCCCTGGGTCGGGAAGATCCCCTAGAGAAGGAAATTCAGTCCCTACTATGTACTTTCTTAGTGGGATTTTCCCTTTCCTATAGATTCTTATTTATTTTCCACTTAGCGAAAATTAATTATTTTAGGGCAGGTTTAATATGGATGAACTCTTTCAGTTTTTGCCTTCTGAGAAGTCCTTTATCTCTTCGACTCCAAATGATAATCTTGCTAAGTATCTCTTCTTTGACTCCAAGTGATAATCTTGCTAAGAATCACAGGTTGCAAGTTATTCCCCTTTAGCACTTTGAATACATCATGTCACTGCTTTCTGTCCTATTTAGGATCCTCCTTGCTTCCTGTACCTGGGTATCTGTTACTCTATACAAGTTTGGGAAGTTTTCCACCATAATTTCATGAAATATTGAGTTTCAATTTCTCCCACTCTTCTCTTTTTGGGTTACCTATAATGTTAATGTTGGTAAGCTTAATTAATGTTATTTCAGAGCTCTTTAAACTCTTTTCATTTAAACATTTTTTTTTCTGCTCTGATCAGGTGTTTATTATTCTGTTTTCCAGATCACACAGTGTGCTATCCTTTCTAGTGTATTTTTTATTTTAGTTATTGAATTCTTCATTTCTAACTGGGTCCTCTTTTATTTTCTAGTTTCTTGTTAAAAATTTTCACTGTGTTCATCTATTTTTCCCTAATCAAGTTAATATTTTTACTATAAATGCTTTGAATTCTTTGTCTGATAAACAGTTTATTTCATTACATATTTCTCTTGGGTTTTCTGTTACTTCTTCAACTGAAACCAGTTCCTCTGCCTTTTTCATTATGCTTAACATTTTCGGCCTCTGTGTATTTTGGTGAAACACTTACCTATTACATTCTTGAAACGGTGTACTTAGGTGGGAACATCCCTATACAGACTGTGTGTGTCCAGTGCCATTGGTGGCAGAGCTGGATTTGATGTAGATGAAAGTCAGACGTTTCCTCAGTGTGCGCCAGCAGCAATAGCCTTGGTGGTGGATGTGGCTGGAAATGGATAGGCTAGAGCTGAAGCTACTTGGGAGGCAGGGCTTCCTCCCTCCTCAATGGATCTCAAATTGCTACAGCAGAAGCCCTGAGCTTCAGGCCTGAGCTGGCTCTGCTCCTGTTGAGCGTGTGCTTTTGCTTCTCTGAGCACTGGAACCTTTGTTCCAGAGTGGGGCTACGCTGATGCAAGGGCGGGCTTATGTGGGTTCTCGGTTCACGTCAGCCTCAGACAGACATCTGAGCTGTCTCTGATCTGCTGACTGTGCAAGAATCTGCAATTGTTTCCCTTACTCTGCTCACAGGCAGCTGTGGGTCTGAGTGCCCTTTGTCCTTCCCCCTCCTCTGCTGCCTCCACCCTGATGTCCTGTACTGCAGGACAGTCGGGGTCTGTGTGAACTCTCCATATATCGTGGCATGAGCTGTAATGAATCAGGTGTCATCAGAGTTCTGGTCTGCATCTGATGTACTCCTTAAGCAAGCACCAACAACGGCCACGCTACCCCACCTAAACATCACCTCAGGACCAAGCCACCTTTGGTCAGAACCAAGTTCTATTCCTAGTCACGGCAGCGCTTGGTCCAGTGGGGAATTGCAACTGAAGAAAGCAGGGCTTGAGCATTTCTCCACCAGGCCCAAATCATGCACCACTGAGGTGGTCAGAGAAAACAAGCAGCCCCTAGAGCAATCCTCTATTAGTCTTCTCCACTCTGCCTCAGGGGCAAGCCAGCTTATGAGTGCGTATGTGCGTTTCTGTGTATGAGTGAGTGTGTACATGCATGCAAGCAGACTCCCGGTTTCCCACAGCCTTCTTATTAGTTCCAGCAGTTCCCCAACCAGCCAAGAGGGCTGGTCTCCCCTGTGTAGGATGCTAGGAGTGGGATGCCCAATCAGGTTTGAACTGCTCACTCCCCAGGGCAGGTCTCTGCCTGTGTAATCTCCCTTTTGTTCTGAGGATATTCCTGGTGGCAAGCTCCCAGCCTGATCACTTTTCTTTTCTTCCTGACTATGTGTGGATCTTTCTTACAGCCTTGGTTGTACAGGAGTCTTTCTGCCAGTTTTCAGTGAGAATCATTCCACATGTAGATGTGGAATAATCTACATGGGGGAGGTAAGTTCCACATCCTCCTACTCTGCCAGTTTCATCAATCTTGAGTCTTTAAACACTTAAAGATGCTGTTCCAGTGATCTCTGAAACACCCATAATTTCTGACGAGAAAACCACAGTGATGCAAACTTGTTCTACTGTATGTAATGTGTTATTTTTTTTTTTTTGGCTGCTTTCATAATTTTCTCTTATATTTGGTTTATAGCAGTTTGTCTACAAATAAATAGGTGAAGTTTTATTCATATTACTCCCATTTAGGGTTCACAGAGCTCACTGAATCTGTACATATATGTCTTTCACCAAATTTGGGAGATTTTCAAATCATTATTTCTAAAATATTTGTTCTGCTGCATTCCTTCTCTCTCCTTTCTGGAATTCCCATTACATGTATATTATACATTTTGGCTTTCCTCCAAGTCTCTGATGCATTTTTGATTAAACATCTTTTTTCCTCTCTCCCTCAGATTGGATAATCTGTTGATATTACTTTCAAATTCACTGACTTATTTCTCTTTCACTTCCATTTTGCGACTAAAGCCACAGAGGGAATTTTTAAACATTTAAGATATTATAATTTTTAGTTCTAGAATTTTCATTTGGCTTTTGAAAAATATTTTCTATTTCTCTGCTAAGATTTCCTATCTTTTCACTCATTTCAATTGGTTTTTTCTTTTACCTACTGAGCATAGTTGTAAGAGTTGCTTGTAAGTCTTTTATACCAATTCCAACTAATAGATCACCTAAAGATTGGCTTCTATTTATTATCTTTTTCCTTTCTAGATACTTCATAGATTAAAAAACTTCAGATAATATTCTAGACATTATAAATTTCTTATTCTGGAGACTCTGAGTTTTGTTATATTTGCAAAATAATGTCACTGTTTTAAGAGACAACTCATTTTATTAGATTCAAGCTGAAAACCCTACCTCTCCTGCATTCAGCAGCAACTCAGGACAAGTCTTTCAGCCTTAGTTTGAAGCTGCTTTAAGTCTGTTCCATGCATATGTGGTTCAGCATTCAGCTGGGCAGAGTCTAAACAGAAAATCTGGAGCTTCCTTTCTCTGATACTCTTCTTTCTGAGATTTTCTCCCTCAAGTTCCTGTGGCTGTGGCTGACCCAAACTCTGTACTTTGGTGTTTCAGGCAGAATGCCTGAGTTTTTGTCAGTTTAGATGCCCTGCACTACGATTTGACTGCAGCCTGCCCTAAGGCTAATGTCTTAAAAGCAGGAAACTCAGGCAGTGCTGATGCCTTGTTTCAAGTTTCAACTCTTCTCCAAAATCTGCCAACATTTTGTTCACTTTCCAGAACCTTCAGGAGGTTGTTTGTGTTTTGTTCAGAGTTTACAGTTGTTATCTGTAGAGTGGTCAGTCTGTTAAGACCTCACTTTGCCATACCAGAGCCTGAACTCTTCCACACTACTATTTTTTTTAAGAGTAATATTTTAATTTCAAGATAGGTTTAGATTTTCAGGAAAGTTGCAAAGATAGTACAGAGAATCCCTATATACCTCTCACCCAGTTTTTGTTTCTTCTAATGTTATCCTCTAACATCATGGCATATCCATCAAACTAGGAAACCAATATTGGTGCATTACCATTAACTACACTACTGACTTCAGATTTCACCAGTGTTTCCATTAATGTCCTTTTCCTATTTTCTATTGTAGGATACCATGTAGTAGATTTAGATATCATGTCTCCTTAGTGACCTTTTCTGTGCCTTTTCATGTTTTGTTTACTTATTTATTTGTTTTGATTGTGACAATTTTGAGGCTTACTGGTCAGGTAACTCTATAAAACATTTCTCAATTTGGGCTTATCTGACATTTTTCTTGTGATTAGACTGGGGCTATGGGTATTGGAGACAAATACCACAGAAGCTCCTCAATACACTATCAAAGCATAGATGATGTCCACACAACATCACTAGGGATGTTAACTTAGTCATTCAGTTAAAGTACTATACTTTTTGAGGAATTATTTTATAAATTATTCAATATTTTCCCTTCTACTTAAAAAATGTTTTATGGAAACTCCTTGTTTAAAGACATAATGTAGTCTCATCCTTCACTTGAAATCCCTTCCTTTCAGCTGTAAACACTAGTCATTCAGTTAAAGTACTATACTTTTTGAGGAATTATTTTATAAATTATTCAATATTTTCCCTTCTACTTAAAAAATGTTTTATGGAAACTCCTTGTTTAAAGACATAATGTAGTCTCATCCTTCACTTGAAATCCCTTCCTTTCAGCTGTAAACACTAGGGAGATTAAACAATATGAAATGACAATATTTAGAGAAGCTTGTCATGGAAAAGAAGACACATGGAGAATGATACAAATATATGTTTCTTCTAAATAAATTCTTAAAATCTCGTGGTAGGTCAATAGTGCATAATAGAATTTAATGGCACGCCTTTCCTTTATTAGAAGATTAACAGCTTCAAAACAATAGTTATTTGGTTTTAAAATGATGCCTGAGGAACTGGATGGTGATGAGGAAGTAGAAAGAAAAATGTGTGCTTGAAATAAAAACCAGCTCTTTTAGGTGTAAAACAAATACTGAACATGCAATTGTTCAATATCATAAGTCTGAGTTTTTGCATGCTCACTCTGAACGGAAAAGTGTCAATTTAGCTTGTTCAGATAAGAGCACAAAGATTCTCTCTTCATGCATTCTCCAACTCCATCCCAGCCAAGGAATAAGTCTTAGGAAGCTGACTTTCATTCCTTGAATTCATAAATCTGGTTTTGATTGTCACACCTCTGTAGATACCAAGTTAGAACATGACATGCAGTTAGGAACCACATTATTTCATTACATTAAATTTATTTCTATAATTATAAACTATTTTTAAAGAAAATCTGGGAGTATGAACCAGTTATTCAAGCTTAATTGAAGTCTTTTATAGAATATGTTTCAGTAAAACATCTGTTTCAGTGGTTTAAAAAGCTAACTTGAAAACTCAATATATAAAACAGTGCCTAAACACGAGGGAAGGGAATACTGGAGAGGGAGGTCCTAGAACTCTCATTACTCTTGCTCTTTCATGGTGTTGGAGGTGTTTAGTAGCCCCTTTAAAAAGTCACAGCTCAAACCAAGGTAAAGGCTTTCAAGAGTTCTCAATATTTACTATTACCTTTCACATCTTTCAATAAAACATTCTTTGGGAGAAACATAAAGCATACAGGTATCTTTATTGACGGTGTGCCAAAAGATAAGTTATTGGCTTTAGAATACAAATGAACTTCTCTATAAAACAGAACAGATCAATCAGAATAAAATATTTTTCTTTAAAAAATTATGGGAATGAAACTGAATTATCTTTTTTTCCTCTCCATTCTAGAAATTACACAGCTGATGTATTTCACAGTAGCAAACCCATGTGAATAATATAAGACAAGCTATGGTTCTCACCTGAAAGTGGCCACGAAGTTCACTGTGGGCCAGCCCAAGACAAAGGATTTCATGGCATTGGTGTTGCCTTCTCCCACTTCATCCACACAGCTTGCTGTCCACATGTCACTTAATTTTATTTTATTTTTTATCTTAAAGTTATTGTTATATCTAGACAGAGAAAAACCAGATAGGATTTCTTGTTATTTTGTTTCTTAAATTTTATGAGAACTTTCATACATGTGATAAGAAAATAGTTTTACTAATCATGGGCAAAGAATGTCTTATTCATTGTTTTTACCTTCAGTGAATTGTAACATGTTCGGTCAAAAACCCAATTTTAAACTTACTGTTATTATAAAAAGTTAATTCATTTATTACCTATAACTTATTTATTTCCAAAAATATATAAATGGCTGGGTAGACATTAAACATAAACATTATTTATTAAAATATTTATAACATTTCCACCTTATATGCACTAAAAATATAACCAGGAATTAAGAGAAATTTACAATGCATTTCCAACTGAGTAGCTGTATGACTTTCTAGTCTTTACAAGCAAAGATTATTTTAAATTTCCTTAAAAAATTTTTTTTTCTTACCACCTCCCTTATATTGTGGCTAAAACTGAAAAAAACTATAGCCTAAAAATATACCTTAAACTAAATTGGAAAAAGAGAAGCCAGGAAGTATTATATTTAAAGTAGAGTTGATATAATTGATATTTATCTCTGGATACCCAGAAAGTGATCTACTTTTAAGTTGGCAATGAAACTGCTTTTCGAATTTCTGTCTAATCCTCCTTACAACCCTGGTATTGAAACCATCATTCTCTTGACCTACTTTACAGATTTAATGCTCATAATGGACCTGAGACTTAAACAGTTAGAAGGCACTGGTTAAGGATAAAGAGAATGCCCTAGGAAACCTCAGTACTTTCTATCATTCAGAACCATTTACAGAAACACTAAAAGCTAAAATGAAAATCAAAGATACTTCATATTCCTAAAACTCCTCATGGACTATTTAAAGCTAAAATTCTTCAGTAGAATTTATAAAATGAAACAGGATTTTTTAGGAGTCTTTACATGAATGATAATCTAGATTCAAAGCCTCATCTATACTTCCTTGTAAGGCCAACAATATAAATATAATAGAAAAGTGCCTTGTGGCATAATGACTTCATTCTTTATTTCAATATTTTCCATCCTATTGCTATATAAATCATTAGATTTTTTTAAGTAAAATCTTACTTTTTCTCTTAAAAATCTTACTTCTTGATGGCAGCTATTTAAGGTAATATAAAATTGAAACTATGAATCTTTTGAGAGGAACAGTATGTTTCTGTATATGCCTTCATACATTTTGAGTTTTGTTTTTTTTAATGCAGGCCTTTCTTTATATTAGAAACATCAGATACCATGTGGGAACTTATATATCTATTCATCTGGAAGAAAGTCATTCCAATAATGCCTTCCCTAGATCAATAAACTGTCAAGACTGTCTACTTCCTTATATTAATACAAAAAAACAAGGAGCTATCTAAAAGTGTAAACAACACGTTCATTCTAATGGTCAATATTTGTTGAGAACTTATCATTTACCAGTAATTGTTAACACGTTACTTATATTAGTTTAGTCCTCAAACAGTTCTTAGACAAGAAAATGTTGTCACAGGGAGATTAAGAAATTCGCTAAAAGTCCAACAGATTAACTAGCAGAGCTAGAATCTGCACCTGAGCAGGGCTGACTCTTGAGCTTACTTATCCTCATAACCATTATGTATCTATAAAAAGTCCTGTGGACATGGCCATTCTCACAAAGCATCTGGAGAGGACTGTGTCTCCATGAAGTTTTCTTCAGCTTTATTATCTTAAACCTTCAGTTCAGTTTAGTTGCTCAAGTCCTGTTTAACTCTGCAGCCCCATGGACTGCAGCAAGCCAGGCTTCTCTGTCTATCACCAACTACCGGAGCTTACTCAAACTCACGCTCATCGAGTAGGTGATGCCACCCAACCATTTCATCCTCTATCATCCCCTTCTCCTCCCACCTTCAATCCTTTCCAGCATCAGGGTTTTTCCACTGAGTCAGTTCTTTGCATGAGGGGGCCAAAGTATTGGGGTTCCAGCTTCAGCAATCTCCTTGCTGTCCAAGGCATTCTCAAGAGTCTTCAACAACACAGTTCAAAAGCATCAATTCTTTCATGCTCAGCTTTCTTCAGAGTCCAACTCTCACATCCATACATGACTACTAGAAAAACCATAGCTTTGACTAGATGGACCTTTGTTGGCAAAGTAATGTCTCTGATTTATAACAGGCTGTCTAGGTTGGTCATAGCTTTTCTTCCAAGGAGGAAACATCTTTTAATTTCATGGCTATAGTCACCATCTGCAGTGATTTTGGAGCCCCCCAAAATAAAGTTTCTCACTGTTTTCACTGTTTCCCCATCTATTTGCCATGAAGTGACTGAACCAGTTGCCATGATCTTAGTTTTCTGAATGCTGAGTCTGAAGGCAACTTTTTCACTCTTCTCTTTAACTTTCATCAAGAGGCTCTTTAGTTCATCACTTTCTGCCATAAGGGTGGTGTCATCTGCATATCTGAGGTTATTGATATTTCTCCCAGCAATCTTGATTCCACCTTGTGATTCATCCAGCCCAGCATTTTGTATGATGTAAGCTGCATATACGTTAAGTAAGCACAGAGACAACATGCAGCCTTGATGTACTCCTTTCTCAATTTTGAACCAGTGTGTTGTTTCATGTCCAGTTCTAACTATTGCTTCTTGATCTGCATACAGATTTCTTAGGAGGCAGGTAAGGTGGTCTGGCATTCCCATGACTTTAAGAATTTTCCACAGTTTGTTGTGATCCACACAGTCAAAGGCTTTGACATAGTCAATAAAGCAAAAGTAGATGTAGATGTTTTTCTGGAACTCCCTTGCTTTTTCAATGAGCCAATTGATGTTGACAATTTGATCTCTGATTCCCCTGCCTTTTCTAAATCCAGCTTGAACATCTGGAAGTTCTTGGTTCACATACTGTTAAAGCCTGGCTTGGAGAATTTTGAGCATTACTTTGTTAGTGTGTGAGATTAGTGTAACTGTGCAGTACTTTGAACACTCTTTGGCATTGCCTTTCTTTGGGATTGGAATGAAGATTGACCTTTTCCAATCCTGTGGCCACTGCTGAGTTTTCCAAATTTGCTGGCATATTGAGTGCAGCACTTTTACAGCATCATCTCTTAGGATCTGAAATAGCTCAACTGGAATACCATCACCTCCACTAACTTTGTTCATAGTGACGCTTCCTAAGGCCCACTTGACTTCTCATTCCAGGATGTCTGGCTCTAGATGCATGATCACACCATCATGGTTATCTGGGTCATTAAGATCTTTTTTTGTATAGTTCTTCTGTATATTCTTGCCACTCTTAATATCTTCTGCTTCTGTTAGGTCCATACCATTTATGTCCTTTATTGTTCCCAACTTTGCATGAAATGTTCCCTTGGTATCTCTAATTTTCTTGAAGATATCTCTAGGCTTTCCCATTCTATTGTTTTCCTCTATTTCTTTGCATTGATTACTGAGGAAGGCTTTCTTATCTCTCCTTGCTATTCTTTGGAACTCTGCATTCAAATAGGTATATCTTTCCTTTTCTCCTTTGCCTTTAGCTTCTCTTCTTTTCTCAGTTATTTATAAGGCCTCCTCAGACAACTGTTTTGTCTTTTGCATTTCTTTTTCTTGGGGATGGTTTTAATCACTGCCTCCTGTACAATGCCATGAACCTCTATCCATAGTTCTTCAGGCACTCTATCAGATCTAATCCCTTGATTCTATTTGTCACTTACACTGTATAATCATAAGGAATTGGATTTAGGTCAAATCCCTTAGAAGAAATGTAGTAGCCACATAGTCAACAAGAGAGTTCAAACTGCAGTACTTGGATGCAATCTCCAAAATGACAGAACGATCTCAGTTCATTTCCATGGTAAACCATTCAACATCACAGTAATCTAAGTCTATGTCTCAATCAGTAATGCTGAAGAAGCTGAAGTTGAACATTTTTATGAAGATCTAGGAGAACTTATAGAACTAACACCCAAAAAAGATGTCCTTTTTATTAGGACTGGAATGCAAAGGTAGGAAGTCAAGAGATACCTGGAGTAACAGGCAAATTTGGTCTTGGAGTACAAAATGAAGCAGGGCAGAGGCTAACAGAATTTTGCCAAAAGAACGCACTGGTCATACTAAACAATCTCTTTCAACAACACAAGAGACAATTCTACACATGGACATCACCAGATGGTCAATACCTATATCACATTGACTATAGTCTTTGCAGTCAAAGATGGAGAAGCTCTATACAGTTAGGAAAAACAAGACTGGGAGCTGACTGTGGCTCAGATCATGAACTCCTTATTGCCAAATTCAGACTTAAATTGAAGAAAGTAGGGAAAACCACTAGACCATTCAGATATGACCTAAATCTTAAACCTTACTCTTCTAAATCTCCTTATCTACACGGTTTTCTGATGGGACTCTTTTTTTATGGACTTGGGGGACAAATCTCATAAACATTTATGTCCATAAAGCTATAGGTACTAGTTTAAAAATATTTAAAACTAGCATTTCAATTTATATTAAGATGGAGAACCTTAGGGTCACAGTGTGCTTCTTCAGATTTTTCACTTCAATTTTTAATAGTATTAGATTATTCCAATAGAAATTTAAAAGTATGAATTCTAGATTTCACTCCATTCCAAGATGGAGATGTTCTATTAAATACATTTTGGGGTAGAGAACATGATATATTCTGTAAGTATCTGATGGTAATCCTATTAGCAATGAATTAATAATTGGAACTTTTTTTCCCTGCATCTTTTTGACCTACATAGAATTCATCATTACTATGGGTTTTCCGGTGGTCATGTATGGATGTGAGAGTTGGACTGTGAAGAAAGCTGAGTGCCAAAGAATTGATGCTTTTGGTGTTGGAGAAGACTCCTGAGAGTCCCTTGGACTGCAAGGAGATCCAACCAGTCCATTCTAAAGGAGATCAGTCCTGGGTGTTCTTTGGAAGGAATGATGCTAAAGCTGAAACTCCAGTACTTTCGCCACCTCATGCAAAGAGCTGACTCATTGGAAAAGACTCTGATGCTGGGAGGGATTGGGGGCAGGAGGAAAAGGGGACAACTGAGGATGAGATGGCTGGATGGCATCAGTGACTCGATGGACGTGAGTCTGAGTGAACTCTGGGAGTTGGTGATGGACAGGGAGGTCTGGCGTGCTGCGATTCATGAGTTGCAAATAGTCAGACATGACTGAGCAACTGAACTGAACTGAAATGAATGTCTACCAACACATACATACAGTGGAATAGTATTCAGCTTTAAGAAATCCTGTCATATGCAACAACATGGATGAACCCAGAGGACATAATGCTAAGTAAAATAAGCCAATCAGAGAATAACAATGATTCTACTTATATGAGGTACCTAAGGGAGTCAATCAAACTCACAGAACCTAAGTGGAATATAGGTGGCAAAGGGCTGGGGAAAGGTGGAATGAGGGCAGCTGCTAATTAATGAATATACATTTTCATTTATGCAAGATGAATAAATTCCAGAGATGCTGCTGTGCAACATTGCGCCTTTGAATGATACTCTACTGTACCCTTAATTTGCTTAGAAGGTAGATCTCAATGTTAAATATTCCTACCACAATATATTTTTCCTAAGGGAAACACATTCAGAAACAGCTTTGCATTATTATCTTTGCATATGGTTTTAAAAGATCAATAGTTCATTAAACATTCTATATCATTTCTTAGTTAGATGAGTAATTAGTTAGATCCTTTTACTCATCACAAGAGAAAGACTGATTCAGAAAAACAAAACAGAACAAACACTAACTGGTTGAGGAATCTTGTATACCATCCATAAAAAAGAGGTAAATTATAGAGACAGCATGGATGAAATTTTGATTGATTCATATTGATTAAATGCATGGAGTTTGACATATGCTAGACCTGTGTTCAAATGTGGGCTCAACTAATGACTAATTTTGTTATCTTGGGAAAGTCACTTAATTTCTTTAAGAAACATCTTCTGTAAATGAGAAAAATACTGTCTATACAACAGAACAGTTATATGGGTAAAATTTTCTAGAAAAATACTTAACAGGCTTCTAATAAATGTGAGATCTCCATTATTATCAATAATGCTCAGATTAAATATAGTGCTTGCAAAAGCAGTATTAATATTTAGTCAAGCCCATGCATTATTCTTTAATTGAACTATAGTTGACTAATAATATTAAACCAGTTTCATGGGTACAGAATAGTGATTCAACATTTTTATAGACTGTATGCATTTTAAATTTTTATAAAACAGTGACAATATTCTCTGTGCTATATATCCTTGCAGCTTATTTCTTAAATAATAGTTGGTACCTCTTAACCACCAACCCTGTCATTCTCTCGCTGACTTCCTCTCCTCATTGGTAACCATTCTTTCTCTTGTATCTTTGAGTCTGTTTCTGTTTTGTTATATACATTTTACTTTTTAGATTTCACATGTAAGTGATAACACACAGTATTTGTCCTTATCTATTGTTTTTCAATAAGCACAATATCCATCCATGTTACTGCAAATGAGAAAATTTCATTCTCTTTTATAGCTGAGTAGCATTCCACAGTATATACATACCACATCTTCTTTTTCCATTCATCTGTTAATGAACACTTAGGTAGATTCCATATCATGGCAATTGTAAATAAACCTGCTAATGAATATTGGGGTCAATGTATTACATATTTTCATATGAGTGTTTTCATTTCCCTTGGATATAAACCCAGATGTGCAATTATTACATCATACGGAAGTTCAAGTCCTATTTTTTTAAGAAATCTTCATATTGTTTCCATATTGTCAGCACCAGTTTATTCTTACCAACAGTGTACAATGGTTCCCTTTTCTCCATATCCTCTGCAGCATTTGTTATTTGTGTTCTTGCTGGTGACAGCTATTCTGAGAGATGTAGGCTGCTACCTCATCATGTTTTGAATTTACATTTCCCTAATAATTAGTGATATTGAGTGCCTATTGGCTATCTATAAGTTTTCTTTGGAAAAAATGTATACTTTTTAAATTCTTTTTGAACTATTTTGAATTTTTTTTCTTATTCAGTTAATCTTCCCATTTTATAATTGGGTTGTTTGTTTTTCTGATGTTATTTACCTCATCTGGGTATTAACCTGTCAGTTATATCATTTGCAAGTAATTTCTTCCATTCAGTAGATTATCTTTTTATTATGTCAATGGCATCCTTTGCTATGCAAAAGATTTTAAGTTTAATTAGGTCCCACTTGTTTATTTTTTTTACTTTTATTTCTTTTGCCTGAGGAGAGTTCCAACAAAATACTGCAATGATTTACGTCGAAGAGTGTTCTGTAGATTTTCTTTTTTTATGTTTTTTTATAGAATTTTTTTAAATAGAATTTTTTGATTTCCAGTCTTACATTAAGGTCTTTATTCCATTTTGAGTTTGTTTTTATATATGTTGTGAGGGAATGTTCTAATTTCATTCTCTTATATCCTGCTCTCAGGTTTTCCTAGTAACACTTGTTACTGTCTTCTCAAGACTGCTTTGGCTATGTTATCTCTTGTCGTTCCATATCAATTTTAGGATTATTTGCTTGGTTCTGTTAAAACTGTCATGTGTATTTTGATAGGGACTACATTAAATCTGTAGACTGTTTTGAGCATTATAGACATTTTAACAACATTAAATATTTCAACTGATGAACAAAGGACATCTTTCCATTTTTAGGAGGGGTATCATTTTCAATTTCTGTCATTAATGTTTTATAGTTTTCAAAATTGAGGTCTTTCACCTCTACGATTAAGTTTATTACTTGGCCTTTTTTTTTTTGTTTTCCTAGTAACACTTGTTACTGTCTTCTCAAGACTGCTTTGGCTATGTTATCTCTTGTCGTTCCATATCAATTTTAGGATTATTTGCTTGGTTCTGTTAAAACTGTCATGTGTATTTTGATAGGGACTACATTAAATCTGTAGACTGTTTTGAGCATTATAGACATTTTAACAACATTAAATATTTCAACTGATGAACAAAGGACATCTTTCCATTTTTAGGAGGGGTATCATTTTCAATTTCTGTCATTAATGTTTTATAGTTTTCAAAATTGAGGTCTTTCACCTCTACGATTAAGTTTATTACTTGGCCTTTTTTTTTTTAATGCAGTTTTAAACTGGATTGTTTCCCTTTCTTTATTAGTATATAGAAAAGTAGCAGGTTTCTATATATTAATCTTGTATATTAAAATTTACTGTTAATTTATTAGTTCTAATAGCTCTCTGATGAAGAATTTTCCATACATAATATATTTAGGGTTTTCTATACAGAAAATCCCATGGATGGAGGAGCCTGGAAGGCTGCAGTCCATGGGTCGCTGTGGGTCGGACACGGCTGAGCGACTTCACTTTCACTTTTCACTTTCATGCATTGGAGAAGGAAATGGCAACCCACTCCAGGGGTCTTGCCTAGAGAATCCCAGGGACGGGGGTGCCTGGTGGGCTGCCGTCTATGGGGTTGCATAGAGTCAAACACGACTGAAGTGACTTGGCAGCATACATAATATTTGAGTAAGTTCCCAGAGTTGGTGATGGACAGAAAGCCTGGCATGCTGCAGTCCTTGGGGTCGTAAACAGTCAGACAGACTGATGAGCGACTTCACTTTCACTTTTCACTTTCATGCATTGGAGAAGGAAATGGCAACCCACTCCAGGGGTCTTGCCTAGAGAATCCCAGGGACGGGGGTGCCTGGTGGGCTGCCGTCTATGGGGTTGCATAGAGTCAAACACGACTGAAGTGACTTGGCAGCATACATAATATTTGAGTAAGTTCCCAGAGTTGGTGATGGACAGGAAGCCTGGCATGCTGCAGTCCTTGGGGTCGTAAACAGTCAGACAGACTGAGCAACTGAACAGAACTGAACTGAGACATAGTGTCAGGTCATCTGTAAATAGCGATAATTTTACTTCTTCATTTCCAACATGGATCCATTTTATTTCTTTTATAATTGTATGGCTAGGACTTCAAATACTAAGTTAAATAAAAGTGGTTAGACTGGGCATCTTTGTCTTGTTCCTGATTTAAAAGAAAAAGCTTTCAGCTTTTCAGAGTATTTATGGTGTTAGGTGTGGGTTTGTATAAAGAGTATTTAGTATGTTTAGATATGTCCTCTCCAGATATGGGGAAAAATTTGATGAGTTTTTTTAATTAAAAATTGATGCTGAATTTTGTCAAATGCTTCTTCTGTATCTACTGAGGTGATCATGTGATTTCCATACTTTGTTAATGTGGTGTATTGCAATGATATACTTGCCCATTTTTGAACCATCTTTGCATCCCTGGAATAACAGCCACTTGATCACAATGTAAGATCTTTTCTTTGTACTGTTTAATTCAGTTTTCTAATATTTTGTTAAGGATTTTTGCATGTATGTTCATCAAGGATATTGGCCTGTAATTTTCTTTTCTCTTTTTTAGTGTCTCAGTCTAGTTTAGTATCAAGGTAATGGTGGCCTTGGAGAATGAGTTTGGGAGACTAAGGAAGAAAGGAATTAGCTCTTATTTATATGTTTGGTGGAATTTCCCTGTGAAGTCATCTGGTACTGGACTGTTGTTTGCTAGTAGATTTTTTTAAATTACAAATTCAATTTCAGTACTAGTAATCAATCTGTTCAAATTGTCTGTTTTCTCAATACAGTGTTAGCAGGTTGTATGTTTTACATTTGCATATTTTGTCTATGTTGTCTAATTTGTTGACATACAACTATTCACATAATTCTTTTTTTTTTTTTTTGGTATCTCTGTGGTATTGATTGTTATTTCTCCTCTTTCATTTCTTATTTATGTCCTGTCCCTTTTCTTCTTGATGAGTCTAGCTAACAGTTTATCAATTTTATCTTTTCAAAAAATAGCGATTTCACTGGTCTTTTTCAATTACATTTTGGTCCCTATTTTATTTATTTCCTCTCTGATATTTATTATTTCCTTCCTTCTCCTGACTTTAGGCTTTGCTTATTCTTTTTTTATCTAATTCCTTCAGATGGCAGGTTCAGTCAGTTCAGTTCAGTTCAGTTGCTCGAAGACTCGTGTCTGATTCTTTACGACCCCATGAATCACAGCACGCCAGGCCTCCCTGTCCATTACCAACTCCCGGAGTTCACTCAGACTCATGTCCATCGAGTCGGTGATGCCATCCAGCCATCTCATCCTCTGTCTTCCCATTCTCCTCCTGCCCACAATCCCTCCCAGCATCAGAGTCTTTTCCAATGAGTCAACTCTTCGCATGAGGTGGCCAAAGTACTGTAGTTTCAGCTTTACAATCATTCCTTCTAAAGAATACCCAGGACTGATCTCCTTTAGAATGGACTGGTTGGATCTCCTTGCAGTCCAAAGGACTCTCAAGAGTCTTCTCCAAAACCACAGTTCAAAAGCATCAGTTCTTTGGCACTCAGCTTTCTTCACAGTCCAACTCTCACATCCACACATGAGCACTGGAAAAACCATAGCCTTGACTAGATGGACCTTTGTTGGCAAAGTAATGTCTCTGCTTTTAAATATGCTATCTAGGTTGGTCATAACTTTCATTCTGAGGCATAAGCGTCTTTTAATTTCATGGCTGCAATCACCATCTTCAGTGATTTTGGAGCCCAAAACAGGTTAGGTTGTTTATCTGAGATTTCACTTGTTTCCTGAGGAAGGCCTGTACTGTTGTTAACTCCCCATTCAACTCTGTGTGTTAGTCACTCAGTTGTGTCCAACTCTTTGTGACCCCACGGACTGTGGCCCACCAGGCTTCTCTGTCCCTGGGATTCTCCAATCAAGAATACTGGATTGCCATTTCTTTCTCCAGAAGAACTTCCCAAACCAGGGGTCAAACCCTGGATTCCTGCATTGCAGGCAGGTTCTTTACTGTTTGAGCTACCGGGAACTTACATACAACTGCTCTGCTGCATATCATAAATTCTGAAGCACTGTTTCCATTTTTATTTGTCTCAAGATACTTTCTGATTTCTTCATCAGCTCATTGGTTTTCTGTAGCACACTGTTTACTCTCCATGTGTCTGTGATTTTCCCATTTTTGTTTTTGTAACTGATTTCAAGTTTCATATCGTGATTGGAAGATGGTTGATATAACTTCTCTCCTGTTAAATCTGTTGACACTTGTATTTTGGCCTAGAATGTGAACTATCCTGGAGAATGTTTTACGTGTACATCAAAAGAATGTGTATTCTGCTGGTGTTTTGATTGGAGTGTGCTATTGTTGTTCAGTTGCTCAGTGTTGACTCTTTGCAACCTCATGGACTGCAGCACGCCAGGCCTCCCTGTCCATCACCATCTCCCGGAACTTGCTCAAACTCATGTCCATTGAGTTGGTGATGCCATCCAACCATCTCATCCTCTGTTGTTCCCTTCTCCTTCTGCCTTCAATCTTTCTAGCATCAGGGTCTTTTCTAATCAGTTGACTTTTTGCATTAAATGGCCAAAGTATTGGCATTTCAGCTTTAGCATCAGTCCTTCCAATGGTTTGATCTCCTCATAGTCCAAGGGACTCTCAAGAGTCTTCTCCAACTCCACAGTTCAAAAGTATCAATTCTTTGGCGCTCAACCTTCTTTATGGTCCAACTCTCACATCCACACGACTGCTGGAAAAACCATGGCTTTGGACCTTTGTCAGCAAAGGAATGTCTCAGTTTTTAATATGCTATCTAGGTTTGTCATAGCTTTTCTTCCAAGGAGTAAGTGTCTTCTAATTTCATGGCTGCAGTCACCACCTGCAGGGATTTTTGAGTGTGCTGTAGCTATCTATTTAGCCCACCTGGTATATTATACCATTTAAATCACTGTTGCCTTAATAATTTTGTCTAAACGATGTATCCTTTGAGGTAAGTGGAGTGTTAATATCTCCAACTGTTACTGTAGTATTGTCAGTTTCTCCTTTATGTCTTTTAATAGTTGCCTGATCTATTTAGGGGCTCCTGTATTGGGTCCATGTATGTCAATCAGTATAATATCTTCTTCTTGTATTGATCCCTTTATTATAAAATAATGCCTGTCTTTCTCTTTTGTTAAATACCTTTGTTTTAAAGTCTAGTTTATATGAGTACTGCTACTCCAGCTTTCTTTTTTTCCCCATTTGCATGAAATATCTCTTTCTGTCCTCTCATTTTCAGGCTGTTTGTGTCATTAGCTCTGAAGTGAGTCTCATGTAGGTTCACATACACAGACCTTAGATTTTTAATCCCATCAGTCAGTCTACTTTTCTGATGTATTTTTTCCAATCACATTTAAAGTCATTATTGATAGGCAGGTACTCTTACTGCCTTTTTGTTACTTGTTTTCTGGTTGTTTTGTAGTTTGCTGTTCCTTTTTTTTCTTCTGTTTGCTTTTTTTTCTTGTGGTGTGACTTTCTTCAGTGGAATGTTTGTATCACATTTTTTGTTTTTAGTGTTTGTTTATCTATTGTAGGTGTTTGGTTTGTGATTATCATGGGGCTCATATACTGACTTGTACCTACTTATTTTATTTTTATTTTTCAAAAATAAATTTATTGTAATTGGAGGCTAATTACTTTACAATATTGTATTGGTTTTGCCATATTTTGACATGAATCCACCACGGGTGTACATGAGTTCCCCATCCTGAACCCCCCTCCTCATACCATCCCTCTGGGTTATCGCAGTGCACCAGCCCCGAGTATCCTGTATCATGCATCGAACCTGGACATTCATTTCACCTATGATATTACACGTTTCAATGCCATTTTCCCAAATCATCCCACCCTTGCCCTCTCCCACAGAGTCCAAAAGACTGCTGTATACATCTGTGTCTCTTTTGCTGTCTTGCATACAGGGTTATTATTACCATCTTTCTAAATTCCATATATATGTGTTAGTATACTGTATTGGTGTTTTTCTTTCTGGCTAACTTTACTCTGCATAATCGGCTCCAGTTTCATCCACCTCATTAGAATGGATTCAAATGTATTCTTTTTAATGGCCAATACTCCATTGTGTATATGTACCACAGCTTTCTCATCCATTCGTCTGCTGATGGATATCTAGGTTGCTTCCATGTCCTGGCTATTATCAACAGCACTGCGATGAGCATTGGGGTACACATGTCTCTTTCAATTCTGGTTTCCTTCGTGTGTAGGCCCAGCAGTAGGGTTGCTGGGTTGTATGGCAGTTCTATTTGCAGTTTTTTAAGGAATCTCCACACTGTTCTCCATAGTGGCTGTACTAGTTTGCATTCCCACCAACAGTCTAAGAGGGTTCCCTTTTCTCCACATCCTCTCCAGCATTTACTGCTTGTAGGCTTTTGGATAGCAGTCATTCTGACTGGTGTGAAATGGTACCTCACTGTGGGTTCGATTTGCATTTCTCTGATAATGAGTGATGTTGAGCATCTTTTCATGTGTTTGTTAGCCATCTGTATGTCTTCTTTGGAGAAATATCTGTTTACTTCTTTGGCCCATTTTTTGATTGGGTTATTTTTCTGGATTTGAGCTGCAGGAGTTGCTTGTATATTTTTGAGATTAATTCTTTGTCAGTTGCTTCATTTGCTATTATTTTCTCCCATTCTGAAAACTGTCTTTTCACCTTGCTTATAGTTTCCTTTCTTGTGAGTTATAGTAAGTAAAGACAGCATCCTCTGAAACCCCTCAGTGGATTTTTTTGTTTTTGGTTTTAATCTCGTTGGTGTCTGAATGGTACAACTGTAGCAGCCTCACATGGTAACCTGGGTAACTTGGTTTGGGGGTCCAAGTGTAGGCCATTCATGCAGGTGTGCAGAGCTTGCTTTATGAGTGGGTCTGTGAAGTGTCAGTCACTTAGTTGTGCTCAACTCTTTGAGACCCCATGGATTGTAGCCTGCCACACTCCTCTGTCCATGGGATTCTCCAGGCAAGTACACTGGAGTGGGTAGTCATGCCCTACTCCAGAGGAGCTTCCCAACCCAGGGATCGAACCCAGGTCTTCTGCATTACAGGCAGATCATTTACTGTCTGAGCTACTAGGAAAGATCCTCTGGAGAAGGGCATGGCAACCCACTTCCAGTACGCTTCCCTGGAGAATCCCATAGGCCGAGGAGCCTGGCAGGCTACAGTCCATGGGGTCTCAAAGAGTAGGACACGACTGAGCGACTAACCCTTGCTACTACTACTGGGTTCAGAAAGCCCCTGATGAAGAGGACAGTTGTCCTATTTCTCTCCTTCTACCCCCAGGGTGTAAGGCGAAATGCCTTCCCTTTAAGAAGGCCTTGATAGAATCAAAGCTGAAAGAGAGAAGGAGAGAAGGGAGCATAAGCTTCTTACTTGGAGGCTTTATCTCCCAGCAGGGGTGTGCGCTGGGACTCCGCCCCCAGTTCCCCGGCCCGGCCCTCACCAATCGCAGCAGCTTCACGTGGCCTTTCACGCTGCAGCAGAAGGGGCGAGACTTTGGTTTCGGTTTCAGGGTCTGCATCGCCCCTGCAGACCCAGCAGCAGCACTTTCCCCGGGTCCCCCTATTCAGGGCACCTCTGCCAGGCCCTGAGCCAAGTCTGCAACGGCCACCCCGGCCACGTGCAGCGCTTCTAGGCTTCCCGCCCTGGCGCGTGCACAGGCAAGTCACTGCAGCCGCACTTGGGTGCATGCCAGGTACCCACTCCCTGCCACAGGCTCCCTCTCTTTCCTTTCTGGAAAGCCAGAAAGCCGGGTTCAGTTCGCATTATGCGTTTCCGGTAACCTACAAGGGAGGCTCGAGGGCCAACTTCTCCCCACCTCCTAGTTGTCTGTCCAGATGACCACATATTGACTGTACATTTGATAAAAGATAAACTGAGGCATACTAAAATTTTTAAGATTTTATTTGAACAACAAAAAAAAATGATTCAAATAGGGCGGCGATCCAGTCTAACAGAAAGGAGCTCTGAAGAGGTGTACAAAATGAAAGACTTAAAGGAAGAAGGGAGTGGGAACAAGGAAATTGGTTATTGCAAGATTACTTTCCTAGGGGATGGCAGGGGGTCTATCAGGTTACCTAACTCAGAGGTTCCCAGCCTCTGGGATCTAATGCCTAATGATCTGATCTGAGGTGGACCAGATGTCATAATAATACAAATAAAGTGCACAATATTACAGTAATACAAATAAAGTACACAATAAGTGTAATGCACTTCAATTATCCTGAAACCGTCTCCTTTCCTTCCTCCCAGGGGTGTGGGAGGGAGGTCTTCCACAAAACCGGTCCAGGGTGCCAAAAAAGGATGGGGACCGCAGATCTAACCAGGGCTGATCAGATGATGCCTGATTGACTGGAGAGCCAAAACTATAAATTAAGTCTTGGCTGGTGAGTGGGGCTTAGCATAAGCGAGTCCTTTGGGTCCAGTTGTCTTGTTTTTTAATAGCTTCCAGAGGGATCTAGCATATTTACAGTCCAGATCCTGGAAATGTCAAAGTTCAGAGAAAACAGCGCTGGCTGTGAAGCAAGATAGACAGGCTTGAATTTCAGTTCCACCCTTTAATGAATGCTTCTGTTTACTTTTTAAAAGTTACCTGTTTACAAAGATCAGCTCGGCTGGGAGAATGGGAGTGACAGCACCCATCTGTAGGCTTGTTGGGAAGAATGAATAAGAGCGTGTGAGTTGTCGCTGGTTCCTGGATACAACAGATGGTCAATTAAGCAACTCCAACAGTTAATTAGGGCTTCCCTTGTGGCTCAGCTGGTAAGAATCCGTCTGCAATACGGGAGACGTGGGTTCGATTCCTGGGTTGGGAAGATCCCCTAAGAAGGGAAAAGTTACCCACTCAGTATTCTGGCCTGGAGAATTTCATGTGTAGTCCATAGGGTGCCAAAGAGTCGGACACGACTGAGCGACTTTTACTTTCAATAGTTAATTAACAAACCAGTCGCTGGTGTTATTGGCCACCCAAGCCTCGAATCTTGCCAAATCATGGGTTCATTACCCACTCAGTATTCTGGCCTGGAGAATTTCATGTGTAGTCCATAGGGTGCCAAAGAGTCGGACACGACTGAGCGACTTTTACTTTCAATAGTTAATTAACAAACCAGTCGCTGGTGTTATTGGCCACCCAAGCCTCGAATCTTGCCAAATCATGGGTTCATTCTGCCAGCGTCTGGTTGGCGGGGAGATTTCCAGGCTGCTAAACGGCGAATCCCTTATCTTCTCGGGGGAGGGTGAAATGAGATGAGGTCTCTTTAAGAGTCGACGGGGCGGGGCGGGCTGGGGCTACGGGAGGCGGGCCCCGTCTCCCGGCAGCGCTCGCGCAGGCCCGCGCAGGAAGGATGGCTGGGCCTGTGGCATCCGGCGGCTGGGCTGCGCTGCTGCGGCCGCTGCGGAGCTGGGCTTTCCGGGCGCTGCGCCGCGATGGGCCCGGGAGCCTCGCTTCCTGCCCAGGGTCGCGAGGGGCGCAGCGTTGGGCCTGGCTTCGGGGTAACGCGTCGCTTGGTTTCCCTTGCAGGCATCCCGTATGCGGCCATCAGCCCCACTCCCCGCCCTTCGCTCGCGGAACCGGCTTGAACCCGAAACCCTTCCTTCCGGGCGCCGGGATTTCCTTGGGCGGCCTGGGGAAGGGGCCGGGCGTTCGGTGGTAGGTGCCCCGGACCCTGGGCCGGCTGTAGCGGGTGGCGCCTTGGGGCTCTGGGCCCATTTCCTGTTCGGAGCTGCGGAACCCTCTAAAGAGTGGAAAGAACCTCCTCCCCGAGGGTTTCCGGTGCCATTCCTGGGTCCGTTCTTTCGGCCTTGGGGGAGGTGCCAGCAAGCGAGGGGTGGGGTGGGGGGGCTGGGTTAGGTTCAGTGCCCTCCCTTTTCCCTTGGGACTGGAGACCCTGCCCTTCAGAAATGAGAGCCCTCGTTGTAGCCAAGTTCTGGAGTTCAGTGGCACCTCAGAATCCGCCGTGGGCTGGGTGGGCCGTAATGTCAGCCCCGGGGCCTGCAGGAGAAACTTGAGTCCTATGCCAAAGTCCATACCCACTGACCTGTCCTACCAGGAGCTTCGAGTGGAGGCCACTCTGCGTTTTAACTGGCTTGACACCCATCAGTGAGAGTCATAAATATAAAAAGTGTGGAAAATGGAAAACATTATATACTCTGTGAACAAAGCCGAGCACATTGATGGCCTAGACATGCCAACAGGATCTGGGCAGTAGTTTCAGTTTCAAAGCATAGACAGCAGTGGAGGGTCCTACGTGTTACTGGAAAACATTTCTAGGCCAGGGAACATGCATAACAATGACCGAAGAGTGAAATATTTAAAATCGCGTTTAAAAATTGGTTTCCTTTCTTTTCTAGATAAAGATAGAGAAAATGAAAAAGAGAAAAAATCAGTGGTAAGTCTCTTTCTAACGTGCACTCTCTCCAGTGTAGGATTATATATGTGTAGTACACACACACACACAATACATATTTTGAGGAGAAGTGTGAAGGAATATGTGTACATAAAAAACAACAAATACAAGGAGATCTCCAGGGATAAAGAGCTGTCCACTCCCGGGAGAAGGAGGACAAGGCAAGGCGGGAGTGTTGGAACAGTGAGACCTGCAGGGACAAGTCACAGAGGGATAAGAGCCTGAGGCTGGTGGTCGTCCCAGAGAGGTTGGGGGGGTGGGTTAGGTTCAGTGCCCTCCCTTTTCCCTTGGGACTGGAGACCCTGCCCTTCAGAAATGAGAGCCCTCGTTGTAGCCAAGTTCTGGAGTTCAGTGGCACCTCAGAATCCGCCGTGGGCTGGGTGGGCCGTAATGTCAGCCCCGGGGCCTGCAGGAGAAACTTGAGTCCTATGCCAAAGTCCATACCCACTGACCTGTCCTACCAGGAGCTTCGAGTGGAGGCCACTCTGCGTTTTAACTGGCTTGACACCCATCAGTGAGAGTCATAAATATAAAAAGTGTGGAAAATGGAAAACATTATATACTCTGTGAACAAAGCCGAGCACATTGATGGCCTAGACATGCCAACAGGATCTGGCAGTAGTTTCAGTTTCAAAGCATAGACAGCAGTGGAGGGTCCTACGTGTTACTGGAAAACATTTCTAGGCCAGGGAACATGCATAACAATGACCGAAGAGTGAAATATTTAAAATCGCGTTTAAAAATTGGTTTCCTTTCTTTTCTAGATAAAGATAGAGAAAATGAAAAAGAGAAAAAATCAGTGGTAAGTCTTTCTAACGTGCACTCTCTCCAGTGTAGGATTATATATGTGTAGTACACACACACACACAATACATATTTTGAGGAGAAGTGTGAAGGAATATGTGTACATAAAAAACAACAAATACAAGGAGATCTCCAGGGATAAAGAGCTGTCCACTCCCGGGAGAAGGAGGACAAGGCAAGGCGGGAGTGTTGGAACAGTGAGACCTGCAGGGACAAGTCACAGAGGGATAAGAGCCTGAGGCTGGTGGTCGTCCCAGAGAGGTAGCTGGGGAGAGCCTTTGGTCAGGCATAGGGACGGGAGGCAGATCCCAGCACCCGCAGCCACTGAAAGACTTTACCGGATGTGATCTGGTTTACCTCTCAGGAAGAGGTGGTGGACCATAGATAGGGAATAGGGCCCCCCGCTGGGCTGGGCTGGACTGGAGGCAGAAAGGCCAGCAGGAAGGCTGCTCCCACAAGGAGGGTTGGAGAGGTGTTGTGAGTTGATGGGTGAGGAAAGAAGGCCCTGAATGTCTAGGTAGATGGTATAGCCTTTCCTGAAGACAGGAATGGAAACAGAAGCTGTAAATGGTTATTGGGGGAGTGATGAATTGAGGTGCCTATGGGACATCCCATGGGATTGAACTGAACAGGGAATATCTGGGCTGAGCTACAGCTGGGGAGTGAGTCACTGCCCAGAACTGCAAAATAAATTCCAAAGTTGGGTTAAAAAGAAGTGACTAATGTTTTCAAGTGAACAAAATATGAACAGACTTTTCCTGAGGGAATTTATAATAGCTGAGAAACCTGTATGCAGGTCAGGAAGCAACAGTTAGAACTGGACATGGAACAACAGACTGGTTCCATATAGGAAAAGAAGTACGTCAAGGCTGTATATTGTCACCCTGCTTATTTAACTTATATGCAGAGTACATCATGAGAAACGCTGGGCTGGAAGAAGCACAAACTGGAATCAAGATTGCTAGGAGAAATATTAATCTCAGATTTGCAGATGACACCACCATTTGCCAGGAAGTGAAGAGGAACTAAAAAGCCTCTTGATGAAAGTGAAAGAAGAGAGTGAAAAAGTTGGCTTAAAGCTCAACATTCAGAAAATGAAGATCATGGCATCTGGTCCCTTCACTTCATGGGAAATAGATGGGGAAACAGTGGAAACAGTGTCAGACTTTATTTTGGGGGGCTCCAAAATCACTGCAGATGGTGACTGCAGCCATGAAATTAAAAGATGTTTACTCCTTGGAAGAAAAGTTATGACCAACCTAGATAGCATACTGACATAGCAGAGACATTACTTTGCCAACAAAGGTCCGTTTAGGCAAGGCGGTGGTTTTTCCATTGGTCATGTATAGATGTGAGAATTGAACTGTGAAGAAGGCTGAGCGCTGAAGAATTGATGCTTTTGAACTGTGGTGTTGGAGAAGACTCTTGAGAGTCCCTTGGACTGCAAGGAGATCCAACCAGTCCATTCTGAAGGAGATCAGCCCTGGGATTTCTTTGGAAGGAATGATGCTAAAGCTGAAACTCCAGTACTCTGGCCACCTCATGCGAAGAGCTGACTCATTGGAAAAGACTCTGATGCTGGGAGGGATTAGGGGCAGGAGGAGAAGGGGACGACCAAGGATGAGATGGCTGGATGGCATCACGGACTCGATGCATGTGAGTCTGAGTGAACTCCGGGAGATGGTGATGGACAGGGAGGCCTGGTGTGCTGCGATTCATGGGGTCATGAAGAGTCAGACACGACTGAGTGAGTGAACTGAACTAAACTGAATAAACAGAAGAAAGTGCTCCACCTCTCTAACAGAGAAAAAATGCTTTTGGGAATGGAGTAAGGAAAGCGTGGATCAGACTACGTGGTTCAAGCCCCAGCTGTGCTCTTTAGTAGAGATAGACAAGTCCTTAACCTCTCAGAGCCCGAGTTTCCTCATCTATGCAAATAATTGTTAGCTGTGATTGTTTCAGGAATCACTGTGACAATGTTGGCAAAGTACAGAACCCACAGGGGCTAACACTGAATGCCTAGTGACAGACACCATTATTCATAATGAATCAAGATTTAGGATGGGATATGCCAAGTATTGCCACAGTATGGTAAAAGGCACATGCTCTTCCATCCATCTTTTTCATTTAGAAAAAAGGGTGTGAATTGAGATAGCATTTTAAAGCGTAATTTGGCATTATCATCAACAGTCATACAAACTCACGTATCCTTGGATGCATTAATTATACTCCTAAAAGTCTATTGAAGGGGAATAATTGGAGCCAGTGACAAGGATTTATGTACAAGAAGGCTCACTAAAGCACAGTTTATCTTGTCAAAAATAGCACAATTTTATAATAAAAGGAACTGGAGAGAATGTAACATTCAACAGTAGGGATTTTAATAATTCATAGTATATCTTATGTGATTAAATATTATTCAGCCATTCAGAATCACGTTTCTGAAAATACTTGACCTAGGAAAGTACACTTTGTAAGAGATAGAGGATAAAAATATATAAAGTATGATCCAAATGAAATAATATATAAACTATAGGGGGTAAAGAAGGAAAGAAATTATTAGTCTGGTTAAAGGAAAGTTGGGAAGTCAAAACAGTGGGTATGTATGAGGGAGAGGGAGAGAATTTGAGAGGTGAGAGTGGAAAGTCTTAATTTTTTGACTGTTAGATTAAAATTAAACTGTGTTCCTTTTTTTTTTTTTTAAAGAATGGCTTTATTAAGTTATGTACATACCCCCAAATTGACTTGTTTTAAATTTACAGCTTAATGATTTCTTAGTAAATTTATGGAGTTGTGCAACATCACAGTCTAGTTTTAGAACATTTCCATCACTCAGAAAAGAAATCTTGGGCCAATTTACAGTCATTCCCCCAGAGCCAGGCAGCCACTACTCTGCTTCCTGTCTCTGAGAATTTGCTTTTTCAGGACATTTCCTATAAAATGGAATCATACAGCATTTGATCTTTGTGACTAGCTTTTCATTTTTCATATGTTTTGAGGTGCATCCATGTTATTGCGTTTATCAGCACCTCATTTCTTTTTATTGCTGAATGGTGATAATGCTCCCTCATGTGCATGGATCCCACTTGGTTGGACATTTGGGCAAGTTCCTTTCTTATGGCAGATTTCTCAGGGTCTTTAATAGGATAATATATGTTTTGATTCTTCCGGTCTGGGCTTTGGGGCTCAAACTTGTTTGCCTCTGAAAAGTTTGATTCTGATTAAACATTTAAATAATGGTTATCTCTGGAATTAGGAGTGGTTTTTTTGTCAGTTCCCTGTATTTCTTATTGTGAAAATGCTTAAAATCTGTTTTCAGAAAAGATGAAATGTTATTATTTAAAAATAAGGATAGGGAATCATCTGGTGGTCCAGTGGTTAAAACTCTGTGCTTCCAACCCATGCAGGAGGCATGGGTTTAATCCCTGGTCGGGGAGCTAACATCCCACAAGCTATGCAACATGCCCCCCCCCTCAACGCCCACCGCCCACCAAAAAAAAAAAAAAGGATAGATGGCACAACACGGCGTCAGTTACAATCATGGGAAGTTGGAATGAAGGCCTAACAGCAGAGGAAGACGGAGGTAAACTTTGGCACATTGTCCAGAACAGTGGTGCTGGCTGGCTTTGTGCCCCCATGGCACCGTGAACATCTTTCCTTTTACTTTCCTCCTCGTCTTCACACCTATGAGCTCAGTGGGAGCTGGGACTGGTCCTGAGTCCACGGTGCCTGGCCCATGGAAGGCCTTCAGTGAGCAGATGCAAGACCCCCAGTCCCACCCCCTAGGTCATCACGGAGCATCAAGCTGAGCTCCCTGTGCTATGCAGCAGCTTCCTACTAGCTGTCTGTTTCACACACTGTAGTGTTTATATGTCAGTAGCACTCAGTTCATCTCACCCATACCTTCCCCATCCCTTGTCCCCACGTTTGTTCTGTACATCTGCATTTCTATTCCTACCTTGCAAACAGACCCATCTGTATCATATTTCTAGATTGCATACATATACATTAATATATGACATTTGTTTTTCTGACCTACTTAACGTGTATGTTAGACTGTAGGTCCATCCATAGCACTACAAATGACCCAATTTCATTCTTTTTTTTTTAAATGGCTGAGTAATATTCCATTTGGCCTAAAATCTAAGAGTCTGAGGGATTGAGCTAGGGAAGGGCAGAGCTAGGGTGGCCGAGGACAAGTTGTGGGGTCTGTGGGTTGACATAAGGGAGCATCTATCCTGGAGGGTGGTGGTCTGGTGGGAAGAATTGAGTTGTTAATTGCTAATAACCAGACCTTGGGGTTTCCTGTGGAGGTTTTGTGTACACACTAAGGTCTTGGGCTGAACAAGTTATGCTGTTCACCTGAACGCTTCCCGAGAAATTCGTCCTGATACTCTCCCAGGCACTCATTTTCTGGTCCTAACATGCGTTTGTCTTTTGCTAGATCTGTGTTGAGGGCAATATTGCCAGTGGAAAGACAACATGCCTGGAGTTCTTCTCCAACTCAGCAGATGTCGAGGTATGGCTTCCACACTAGGTTTGAAGGAACCTGCAAAAGCTTGGTGGATTCATAAAGGGTGCAAACCAGTCCTACCCAGCAGAAATGCTGCTGGGGGAATTGAGACTATCCCGTGTGAGAGGAGGGAGGGGCCCCTTGAAAGCGTGGGCCTGGTTTCCCCCGGACTTTGCTCCATGCACCTTTTCCTTGGCTGGTTATACTTTGTGATCTCCCACGTAGTTACCTGTGAGTATGACTATATGCTGGATCCTATGAGTCCTCGTGAATCCTCAGGCCCAGGGAGGTGGGGCTCTGGGGGGCTCCTGACACACATGTCCTGAGCAGTGTAACTCTCACTGGCACTCTTATTTATTTTTTCAGCCCAGCTGAGTGGCACGCGGCAACTTAATTCCCTGACCAGGGATCGAACCCCTGCCTCTGTAGTGGAAGGGCAGAGTCTTAACCACTGGACCAGGGAAATTCCTCCCCCCTGCCCCTTGGCTTTACAAGCACTGAAGACCTTGGAGCCAGTGAACACCACCACCCACAGCAGTGAGAATTAACAGCTAATGAGGGTGGCACTCTATGCCAGGCACTGTGTTGAGGCTTCATGATGACCTGATTGATTTCATCCTTAGAAGAGTAGTCCCTGTGATGCAGGTCCTACTATCGCTTCAGTTGCAAAGGAGGAAACAGGCTCAGTGAGGTCATATGGCTTGGCCAGAGTCGCTTGGCTAGTGCCGGTGGTGCTGTGTCCCAGCCCAGACTGTCTGCTTCAGGGCCTGTGCCCTCGTTTGGCTCCACAGCATACAAAAATGTTTTGGCTTTAAGAAGACCGCCCTTCAGATCTCAGCTCTGCTCTCTGACCTCCCCAGCTAGGTTACTCTCCCTGGTGTAGGTTCTTCTGGCCCCTCCGTGTCCTTATTTTATACTATTCAGGGTTTGAAAATACGTGCTAACTTTCTGTGACGATTTGATTAATGTTTACTTCCCGAGCCAGTTTAAAGTTGCGTGAAGGCAGGGCTGGGGTGTTTTGCTCTTGCTGTGTCCTTGGTACCTAGTGTGGTACTTGACACAGGAGATGCTCAGTGTGTGTTGAGTGACTGTCCCACAGATGAGGCGCAAGTCAAGGCTGCCTCTGTCTCAGCCTCTGGTGAGCCTGAGTGGTATAGCATTTGCTACTCACAGGATAGGAATGGAATGAAGACCCAGAAGAAGGGGAGGAAGGTTGGGAGGGAGCTGGGAATGATTCACAGAGAAGGGATATTTGAACTGGCTTTTGAAGGATATGTATGAGCTTTCCATGTAATGAAAGTTGAGGTGAAATAAGTTGAGGTGGGCATGCTGGGCAGAACAACAGCATGAGCAAAGGCACAAAGGGGTAAAAGGTGGGAGGTTCCGCCTCAAGAGTCCCGTGCATTGCTTTCCTTTGATCTCTTGTGCCCTATGGCAACTGCTCACATGCACTTGAAGATCCCCAAATATCCCCATATATTCTCAAAGTCTTGGCTCCAAGAACACCATTTAAATCCTTTCCAGAACTCACCTGCATAGTTTAGGGAAGCTACTAAAAGAAACATGATCCTTTGCCCATTGGTGTGTCCAGTGCAGAGGTCAGAGAGAGGAAATGGAGGCAGAGCTCACTGCCAGGGTCACGGCAGAGCCCCCAAACCAGAAGCTGGGCTCAAGCTGCATGAAGCAGCCTCCCTCCTGGCTTCTCTCACCTCCCTGCCTGCCCTCTGGTGGGCATTAAGGAACAGGATGGAAAACAGGAGGGGTGGTTGGGAGAACTCCCCTTGCCCCCGAGGAGCCCCCATGGCAGCAGAGGAGGGGATATGTGCGTATACTTGTATACGGGGTGGACAGGGTGGGTCTTAGATCCTTTCTGGAAGTCACACCAGGAGCCGTGTCTAGATGGAGCTCTGACCTTGCAGGGAGGGTTGCTCCACTCTTTTAGCCCAGCCTGGGTGCCCAGGTCTTGACTCTGTCCCCATCCCACCCCTAACACTCATCCGCCCTCACGGAGCTCAGAACTGAGGAGGAGCCGCTGTCTGACGTCTTCTCTCCTGGCAGGTGTTAACAGAGCCTGTGCCCAAGTGGAGAAACGTCCGAGGCCATAATCCTCTGGTGAGTATGCAGTTTCCTATGTGAACCACCAGCTTCTCAAGTGTATGGGAATGGCGGTGCTAGTGTGCGATGTGTGTCCTCGCTCTGCACCGGGTGAGGGGACAGGGGAAACGGTGGTAGCTTGATGTTCTGAGGTCAAGGTTCTCTGAGGCCGGCTGGGCATGTAATGAGCCTGGAGCCCTCCTGTCGGCTGTCCCAAACCATCGCAAGTGCTTCGCCCCGGCTCCGTGGGGTAGGGGTGCGGGAGCAGTCTCCAGCTGCTCATTCTACCCCGAGTCTCTCCTGGAAGAAACCCAGGTCTCCTTTCAGGTTCCCTGGTAAACCTCTAGTTGGGGTTTGCACTTGGCTATGCCCTGGGCTGCCACAGGCTCCCTCGGAAGCTCCCCTGTGCACTTTGCCGAGGATGGACCCAGCAAGCAGGGGCTGTAATGTGCTTGTGCTCCGTCCACCTCCTTCCCGGTCAGAAGGCTCAGCTCTGGCTGCTAGAAAGGGATGGGTGGGGCCTGAGTCCACAGTCAGAGAGTCCTGCAGATCCAGCACTGCATTCTTCCCCCACCCCCCACCTGCAGAGTCTGATGTACCGGGATGCCTGTCGATGGGGCCTCACGCTGCAGACGTACGTGCAGCTCACCATGCTTGACCAGCACACTCGTCCGCAGGTACATCTCAGATGCTTGGTTTCAATTTTCTTCAAATGAGGGGCATTTGGTTGCCAGGAAGGGAAACCTTACAAGGAGCGGCTCAGCCTTCTCTGTCTCTGGAGTCCAGGTCTCTGGTCTGGCCGCTCTCTGAGGACCAGGCTCCAGGGCCCCTAGCCCCACCCTCAGCTAGCCAAGAACTTGCTACAGTGCCACGTGAGCCCAAGTCTTCATGACCTGCCGGCTCCTGGGCTCAGTGCCCTTTAACTCAGTTTTCAAAAATGTGGTCCCCAGACTAGGAGCTGTAGCAGCACCTGGAGACTTGTTAGAAACACACATTTTCTGACCCCATCCTGGACCTGTTGAATCAGAAATTCTGGAGATGAGGTCCAGTAATCTGGGTTTTATCACGCCCTCCAGGTGATTTTAATGCACCTCGTGTTTGCATGAGAACCGTGGACCTAACCTTCAGGAGGCCTGTTCACGTTCTTGGTTCAGATTCTTGAGAGAAAGAACCTGATTGGCTCAGCTTGGGTCGGTGTCCAGCCCTGGGCCAGTCAAGTATTGGGGCAAATTACCTGGGCACAAAGATGGCTGCTTTGGCCCCTTCATCAGCCGGGGGGTGTGACCAGGGGCTCTGAGGAGATCCAGATTGGCACCTGTGGTTCAGAATGGCAGCCCAGCCAGAGAGACTGGCTTTGGAGGCTCTCCTTACAGGAGACGGGACATCCACTGGCCAGTGTCTCTTGACACAGCCACTTGGCCGGCTGTTTGATGCAGGGCCGGGCACTTGTAGCCATAGCTCTCATCCTTCTACAAATCTGTGTGTTTTTTAAAATGAAAAAAGATACAAGTAGAACTGTTTGAATTTCTATCTCTCCAAGTGAGTGAATGAAAGTCACTTAGTCATGTCCAACTTTGTGACCCCATGAACTATACACAGTCCATGGAATTCTCCAGGCCAAGATACTCGAGTTAGTAGCCTTTCCCTTCTCCAGGGGTTCTTCCCATCCCAGGGATCAAACCCAGGTCTCCCGCATTGCAGGCGGATTCTTTACCAGCTGAGCCACAAGGGAAGCCCAAAGATCTGTCTAAAAGTTACATGTCAGAGGATCTGAGATTGGCACTCGTCCTACTTTTTCCTGAATGGGCACTCAGTTGCAAACAGAAATTGTGTCTAGTATATCTACATATAATGGGCCATATGTGTGTTCCTCTGTTTAATGAAATGTATCAGGAAGGAGGCAGAGAGAGAGAGAGATGGACAGACTAGGAAAGAGAATAAAAGAGGGATAAATGGGGAGCTGCAAAAGATGGGTAGGAGAGAGCTAGAAGTAAGGAGAGGATGGAAGAATAGAAAGGAAGGTGGATGGACAGATAGGAGAGAGAGGACATGGCTTTGCATCAGGTTGTGGCTTTGAATCGGCCTCTGATTTGTGGGTCCAGGTCCCAGTGGGGGCCATGGGCAGGCTGAGTGAGAGCAGTGTTTGCCCATTCACGTGTCTGGAGTCAGGGCGGCTCTCCCTTCCCAAGACACCATGGACGAAGGGAAGGCCTCGTGGAGGGTCTGAGCCTGCTGGCGGAGAGTGGCGCCATCAGTGTTGTCCTCCCCCGCTGTAGGTCATGGTCCTTTACAGTTGTGAGAGACTGCGTGATCCGCACCAGCCCTGAGTGGAAGCAGGTATTGGCAGGCCTGCTGCTGGGGTTGCAGAAAGCCCCACCCTGTCCTCTCAGAGTTCTGCCTCTGCTTCAGTGGATGCACCTGCGGTTCATTAATAGTTACCACATTTCACACTTGCCACCACTTTCGAGGGTGTCACTTAGCAGTTTTTCTAGCACTCCCCATACCCATAGTCCAATGGAGCCTCACCCCTCCCACGAAAGAGGCTGCAGCTGACAGGCTCTCCGCCTGGCCTTGCTGCACTGATTACCTAGCCTCAGGGCGTAGGGAGGGTCCAGGCCTAGGAGGCTGGACACATGGTTCTTTGTTGTCCGCCCCCACCCCTCCCTGGTGGCGGCTCAGTTCTGTATTCAGCATAGACTGGAGGCAGGGGAGCAGCAGTCATTGTTCCAGGCTTCCTGACCTTCCTGCCTGAGTTTAGTAAATAACATTTGTTTTCTTTTAGACGTTGCCTGTACGGTTGATGGAGCGCTCAATTCACAGTGCAAGATACGTTTTTGTAGAAAACTTGTACAGAAGGTATTGTAGTTTGCACATAATTTATTCAACCATTAAATTTTTAGAAATAAAATTGGAACTCGTTTACTAATTGACAGATACATGGTATAGCAACCAACCATATTGATGGCTCGACCGTCCAGGGTGCGCAGCCTGGCAGCTCTGCTGACCTTGGCTGTGCTTGATAACACATCCAGGGGTTGGCAGGTCTGGGGTGGCCCGGGGCGGGTGACTGGGCTGACTCATCTCTCGTCTGCTTGCTGATCCTCTCCTGGGACCGATGAGCCAGCCTGGGCATTCACTTCTCATGGCGATGGCCAGAGGGCAGAAGTGCTAGTTTTTTCTCAGGTCTCGGCTTCATGTTTGAACTCCATTGGCCAAAGCAGGTCACACCAGCTGACCCCAGTCTAAGAGGGGGCAGGGCCCTTGTGGGTTACGTAGCAGAGTGGGACAAGACATGGTGGGGTGAAGAGTCAGAGAGAGTAGAGCCGTCAGTCCAGCACAGTGTGCGCGGTACTTGTTGCGATTTCACTCGAAGACGTCTTCTGTCCTCACGGGAGCAAACCCCACCACACAGACATGGCTGGGTGCCCTCAGGGCTGCAGCCTCAGAGGTGTGGGGCCCTCTGCTCCTGTGCTCAGTTGTTTGCTGATGTTTAGGGGTCTTGGGGGAAATGGGCTGCAGGCTGGGGTCTGAAGTTTCAGCTTCTTCCCAGCCCCTCCCTTCCTGGTAGCTGTGGGCCTGCTCCCCTTTCCATGCCATCTCCCCAACACCACTGCCTCCTACTGCCTTGAACTTCATCCCTCTCAGAGCTGGTCTCAGTATCTTCTTCCACTCTGTACACTCCAGTTCCCTGGTTCTCCCATCTACAACTGTGGTCCTACACATCGCCTCTCCCCAGCCTTCCCAACCCCCTTGTCTAGATGGGTTGAGCCTGTTACTCTTTTTTATTTTTTAATTGATTAATTAATTCTTGGCATGTAGAATCTTTAGTTGCACCATGCAAACTCTCAGTTGCAGCATATGGGATCTAGTTCCCTGACCAGGGATTGAACCCAGGCCTCCTGCATTGGGAGAATGGAGTCTTAGCCACTGGACCACCAGAGAAAATCACTTCTTTCTATTGGTTTTCTTTATAGTATTTAAGACAACTTCTAATTAGGTTGAACCATATGAAATTGTTAAAACTTGATCAATCGTGACCTGTAAAAATGGCAGTTTCACGCAGCTTAGCTTAGTATGTACTTCTTGTCTGTCACGTGCCCCACCAGCTGGACCGTAGGCTCCTTGAGGGCACATGTCTGGTCTGCTGGCCTGGCTGGGACCCAGCACAGAGCTGCCACCTGGGTGACACTTGTCAACTGCTGCTGGGTGTCAGAACGTGAGGCTGGTCTTTGGTCTCCAGCCAGACTTGTCCCCCAGCCTTTCTCACCCCTTCCTCTGAGGGGTCCATAAAGGCTTCTCCCTGCTCCTAGGTCCCGAGCTGCCGAGGATCCATCCCCTCCAGGCCTCCTCAGCGCTGTGGGGTCGGGGTGGGCAGCCAGGGCAAGTCCTGACTGGGTTTCATCCTCAGAACTTTCTTGTGGGCTCTGCCCTTCCGGCAGGCAGCATTTCTGATGCTGGAGCCCCGTGAGCGCCTGGCTGCCTGGGTGTCCGTGGAGCAGGGCTGTCCACTGCTAGGTTTACACACCTCTTCGCTCTGCTTTGGGGCTGCCTCCGGGAGGACGGGCAGAGGAGGGGGGTGAGGAGGACGAGGGAGCCCCTCCAGTGGTCACTTGTTGCGGTTTTACTCGTCTTCCGCCCTCACGCGAGCAGACTCCCTCACATAGGTGTCGCTGGGGGCGGGGGGCGTTTGGTGTCCCTGGGAGTTTTGCCCCTGTGGCTTCCTCGGGGCCTCACCTGGGCCTTTGGGGTTGTGAAAGCAAGAGCGCAGTCCTGTGAGCGGCTGTCTGTGGCGTGGGGGGAGGCGGCCCGCCAAGATGAAAGTTCTTCCCGGGGCAGGGTTTCCTCATTTGCCTGCACCACCTGCGGTTTCTTCATTTCATGTTTGTGGCTTCAGATTTCGGTTGCTGGGGTTTCTGTTGTAGTCCCTTTGTGCTCCGGGTCTCTGGGTGTCATCGTGCTCAGGGTTTTCTTGCTGCAGCCTCCGTCAACAGTGTTCTGGCCAGAGCTAAAGAAGTGATGGCAGGGAGGAAGGGTAGAAACCCAGCTTCTGTCCAGGCAGCGGACCTTCCAGTGAAGTGGTACTGTGAGAGTAGATGTTTGGAGAGGTTTCAGCTCCTCGCAAATACAGACTACCATCACCGTGAGCCTAAACCAGTGACATCTAGAGCTGGGTTTGACTGGATCCTTTGCTTGTACCCAGAATAGGATGTTGCGGTTCCCGCCCCGGGGGAGTTTGACTGGGTGCTAGGAACCACAAGACAGCTTGTGTGGGATGTCGGCTCTACCTGGGAGCTTGTGTGGGGATGGCCCTTACTGCTGCCCCTTCAGCCTTGGGGTTGATCCCTTTCTCAGAAGCCCTGGCAGCCTTGGCTTGGAGTCTGGAGGGACTGGGCCGGAAGGAAGCAGGCCAGGCCTGGCCCTGCTGGTTGCAGCTGCAGGCCTGAGTGCCCAGAGAAGCCCACAGACTGGAATTCTAACCCCTAAAGCAAAATGTCTGGAGGGCCCGTCTTAACTTTTGGGCCTGGGACAACTGAGGAGCTCCCCTGCGGAGAGACTCACTCTTCTACCCCCACCCCCACCCCAGCGGCTTTGTGGTGGGCAGAATGTGCAATTATGCCACCAGGGGTTAATTGGCAATGAGGAAGGTTCTGGTTCCACAGTCTCCTTAAAAACTTAGAAGAGCTAAAGAGCTTCTGAGGTGTGGGCAGCTGCTGGAATGAACAGCTGAAGGTGGGGAGGAAGACTTGGCAGTTAAGGCGGCTGCGCAGGCCATTGTGTGGCCTGGCCCCGTGGGCTTAATCATTGAGCACACAGGTTTTACAGGATTGCCTGGTTGGTGTTTTCAAAGAGTAAGGAGGGGGACCAAGTGGTGCCCAGCTGGGGAAATGACACACTGACTCACCTGGGGCTGGGGGTCAGGGACATCCATTGAGGCCTGGCGTTTGGGAGAGCGGGCAGGTCGTCCCACCACCCCAGTGGGTCCTGGGCTTGGGCTCCTCCTTACTGGGTCCTGAGTGGGCACTCACTGCCTGGGTCACAGGCCTGAGAGCTGCGGCTTTCCTCAGGCAGAGGCCAGAGAGACACTGGATATGCCCTGGGACCTGGGAGGTGGGGCGAGTGATGCAGCTGGGGACATATGGGTTTGGGGGCCATGGTGAGCCAGGCTTTCTCAGACAGAGTTAGGCCAGTCTTCTCTGGGCCTCAGTTTTCCTCATCTATAAATTGGGGTGGACATTGACTGCACAAGGTCTTGTAAAGTAAGCAATGTGTATAGGAGGCTGGCGTTTGAGTCTGTGATTTTTGTTTGAACCTGTGCTGTGCAAACCAGAGGCTCTCTGGACCTCAGGGGGAAGGTGGCAGCGAACTGTACCAAACAGACCAGTCAGCAGTTTTCCTGTGGACCCAGGACCTCAAATTTTACTCCTTGGGATCAGGGGAAGGCACGGTGAAACCCCTTCAGGTCACCAATGGTGGGTCTGCAGAGAGGCTTCTCCCCTCCGTGTGTTCTGTGGAAATAAAAGCAGTGCCTTGGGAGTGGTTCAGGGCACCCCATTCCTGAGGCAGACACTGGAGGAGCTGGGCAGACTCCCAAGACGAAAACTAGATACAGGTAAAACAGTGCCTGCTGCCTCAAATCCCCCAGAATCACGGGAGCCAGCTCCCATTTCCTCATTCAGCCCAGCCAGCAGCCAGTGGTCCTGGAGCCCTCAGCAGATGGCTCCTGGCAATCTTGGAAGAGGTTTCCGGATCCTGCCCTCAGGGAGGCTGCCCTGGAGCCACCTGCACAGAGGACCTCCAAGAGGATTTCAGGGAAGGAAGCCCTGCTTTCTCTGTCTGCACTCAGCCCTGGGTTTGCCTGGGCCACCCAGGAGGTGTCCTGAGACCCGCCTCCCCCCCCCCTTCCCAGCAGCAGCTCTCAGGCCCCAGAGACCCCGCAGGAATGAACCCCATCCCCATATCTCCATGTGCCTCCCTGCACACGTGCACTTCTGTGGTGTCTATCGGCTTGGTTTTAGTTAGGACTGGGCTACGTGTGTCCTGAATTGTGACTCAGCTTGGTGGTCACAGCTAAGGGGATCCTCCCAGCTGTGGGATTTCACAGAGCCTCGCAGACAGCGGTGAAGTCCTCGGGCAGTCTGACACCAGACTGTCCAGTGTCAGTGATGTGGGAGACTGTGGGGCGGCCTTCCCTCTGCACTGCCCACTGCCCCACCCTTGAGTTGCCAGTCTGTGCTGTGTCCCCCAGGCCATGTGTTTGGTGGAGGGGGTGGGGCTGATCAGCAGCTTCTTTTTGCAAATCTTCATGTGCTTGGAGTCAGCTTTGCTCCCAAGAAGGAAAACCTGTCAAGAAGAGGGTTGTGGTGTTTTGAATATCAAATACTCTCAGCTGCAGCTAACTGCAGCCCAGCTCAGAATAGCATGAACATTGAGGGTGTTTCCGGCTGTCTTAACATTCGACTTGGGGGTCGATTTTATTCAGTGGCCCTCCTGCTGTTTCTGTTGGAAGCACGGATGCTAAAGCTGATTCTCCAATACTTTGGCCACCTGTTGCAAAGAGCTGACTCATTGGAAAAGACCCTTACGCTGAGAAAGACTGAAGGCAAAAGGAGAAGGGGGCACCAAAGGATGAGATGGTTGGATAGTATTACCGACTCAATGGACATGAATTTGAACAAACTCCAGGAGATAGTAAAGGACAGAGGAGCCTGGCATGCTGCAGTTCACGGGGTCACAAAGATTCAGGCACGACTTAGTGACTGAACAGCAACCGCAGAGTGCTGTTTCTCTGTATTTCAGCACTCTCTGCCTTGTTTGTGTCAATATATGATTCCCACTTGGTGACAAAACAGCTGTGGTAGAACCGGGCTTCTCTTCTGCTGGCCACAGGGTGGGTGTCTTGTCAGTGCTTTCCTCTAAGAGTGAGGAAGCCTGGCTATCATAAACCCCAGCAAACCTTCCTCTCACTGCTCAGGTTGGGCCCCTGTGACCTACATCCATCAGCTCACCTTGGCCAGGGGAGAGCATGTCTCTGAGACGAGTTGGTCTGCCCTGAAGGTAAACGCTCAGGCCTGTGGGATGGACCCTGAATAAATCATGGGCTACTTTTAAGGAGATAGGAAAAAAGAATTGGGGGATGGGCAGCCATACCAGCCTGGCAGTCTTGGAGGAGAGCCTGTGATCACAAAGTTGGTACCTTTACTACCTGACTTTTAGTCTCCTCTGCAGTGTCCCAGGACTTCCTCCCTCCTCTGTCCCCTTCTAAGCCTCCTCAACTCATTCAAGGTGGGGTCCTCACATACTAGTCTGCTCGGTGCTGTGCCTAGTCACTCAGTTGTGTCCGAATTTGCCTCCCCGTGGACTGTAGCCCGCCAGGCTCCTCTGTCAGTGGGGATTCTCCGGGCAGGAATACTGGAGTGGGTTGCCATGTCCTCCTCCAGGGGATCTTCCCAGCCCAGGGATCAAACACAGGTCTCCCGCCTTGCAGGTGGATTCTTTGCCATCTGAGCCCACCAGGGGAGCCCGCTGGTCCCCCACCCCCCACCCCCGGCAGCACGCATTCTTCTGCTGCTTGGCCGGGCGCACCTCTTCCACCCGGAGGGCATCGGCTGGACTCACGCACTAGAGGAGTCCCCCTCCAGTCTCTGCTGTGCTCTGTCACTTGGGCCCCCGGGCAGGGCTGCTCAAGCCTGTCATCTCCAGAGCACCTCTCTCCGTGCCCACCCTGCTCCCTGCCCCAGGTGGGAGTCTGTGCCCAGCACCTGGCAGCAGGGCAGTGGGTGGGGAGTGGGGCAGGCTGCTGCAGACCACCTTCTCTCCCAGGCTCTTCCCACCTCCCCTTCTTTAGTCAGCAATGAGAAGCTCCCCCAGCTACACGCAGCTCAGTAGAGATGCCTGCATCTCTACTCGCCCGTAGCTGGCCTTGTCATCCCCAGTTTGGGTCCATCCAAGGTGATGTTCAAGACTGGTGGGGGATGCTGAAAGGCCAAATTCCTCTCTTGGTCTGTTTCCTCCAGCTGCTGCCCCTACCTCCACCTCTTCCGTGCTCATTTCCACCAGGGCAGAGGACAGACGCTGGGTCTGTCTCTCTCTCAGGCATTCTTTCTTAGCATAGCATTTTATTTTTTTAATTATTACTATGATTTTTTTTTTTTTTTTTTG